>JAAEAF010005034.1:0-57236 GCA_011037195.1 Triatoma infestans | reverse complement strand
TGGAGGAAAGCTTTATGCTACTGTTCCCCCCCTCCAGAATCTCCCTCCAAAATAAATTTTCCCAAGAAAATGTTCCCCCCGCAGGGGGTGATTGATGCAAGCAGTCACCTTGGGGTTAGCAACCCCAGGGGTACCAGTTCATTACACCTTGCCCACTCGCCAAAACAGTAAACATCACATCACACGACACCACCCTACATATTCTACAAAGGAAATTACAGGACACACTCTAGGGCTAACTTCCCTAGATCACTGGCTTTTCAGCCAAGGGGAGTATACCTCTTTACAAAAAAACCGTGGTCCTCCACCGCCTTGGGGGTTGGGCGTGGGGTTAACGCCCCCACCCCGGAAAAACTTCATTGTTACGAATCGAAAACAAGCAAATAGCCGGACAGATTCAAGGTTGCGACATAGGCGAGAAAATGGACTTTCAAAATTGGCTACTTGGAATGTAAGGAGTATTTATCAAGCCGGAGCCAGCAGGGTGCTGGAAAAGGAACTTTTGAGGTATGATATAGATATTGCCGCACTTCAAGAAATCAGATGAAAAGGGACAGGTCTAATCAAACTAAAAGATTATACGCTGGTAAATAGTGGCTGTGTAGGACCTAGTAATACCTTTGGCACTGGATTCATAATTAGAAATACGATAAAGCATGCATTAATGTCATATAAAGCAATAAATGAACGCATATGTTATGCGCGAGTAAGAGGCGAATTCCATAATATTTCTCTGATTAGTGTACACGCTCCAACAGAAGAAAAAGAGGTGGAAGAGAAAGATGAATTCTATGGCGTTTTAGAGAAAATATATGATGAACTTCCAAGCTATGACGCCAAGATGTACTCGGAGACTTTAACGCCAAAATAGGGGGAGAAATTTTCTTTGCTCCTACTATAGGAAGACATGAGGGGAAAACACGAGGAGACAAGTGAGAATGGAATAAGGCTAGTTGATTTCGCGATGGCTAGAGGACTACCTGTTAGCAGTACGTGTTTTCCACATAGGGAGATACATAAAGAAACCTGGTTTTCCCCGGACGGCACCACCCGAAACCAGATAGATCACGTACTAATTGATGAAAGACATAAGTCTAATATCAGTGATGTCAGGAGCGGACTGCGACACAGATCACTTTTTGGTGGGAATAAAGTTTCGGCAAAGGATAATGAAAATGACAAAAGGAGATATGGAAAGAGCTAGGAGGGTAAGGATGGATAAGCTGAATCTAGAAGAAACGAGGATGGAATTTCAAGAGAAAGTATCAGAACGCCTGAACGCGAGCCACTCAGAAAATACTAGTGTCGATGAGAAATGGCAGCGAATAAAGCTGGCTCTGAAGGAGGCAGCTGTAGAAGCCTTAGGCTATAAGGAAAGAGATGATAGAAACGACTGGTACGATATAGAGAATGCACCCAAGCAATTGAAGAGAGAAATAAAGCAAGGACCAAACTCTTGAAGAGAAGAACTAGAGCCACGCAGGAGGAGTACAACAGAAAAAGAAAGATAGCAAAGGAGGTATGTAGGAAAAAAAAGAGAGCGAGGGAAAAACAGATAATAGAGGAGATACAACTGCAATATGAAGGAAAAAATATCAGAAAATTTTATAAGGGTGTCAAACACAGATAAAGGTTGGATTTACACAGTGCATGGACTTTTGTAAAGATAAAGAAGGAAACATTTTGGAAGCGAAAGCAGATGTAGTGTATATCGGTGGGCCGAATACTTCCTTGAAATGCTAAATGTAGCAGGATTAGAAAGTAGAGATATCCCTGAGCCTGAGGTAGAAATAAGTGTGGATGAAGCAACGGAAGAAGAGATAGCACCTGAGAAGGAGGAAATAGAAGAATTAATCCAAGCACTTAAGAACACTTAAGTCGCCAGGAGCTGATAAGATTCCGGCGGAATTACTGAAGTATGGTGGAGACAGGCTCATAGAATTCATACATGACCTCATTCAACAGATCTGGGTACATGAAGAAATGCCAGAGGAGTGGAATACGGCGATTCTCTGTCCCATATATAAGAAGGAAGACAAGCTAAATTGTGCAAATTACAGAGGAATAGCACTTCTGCCGACGCTGTATAAGGTTCTTTCTATAGCAATAAATAACAGATGGACCGCATGGTGTGAAAAAACGATCGGAGAATACCAGTGCGGTTTTAGAAAGAACCGATCAACTACAGACCTTATATTTTCAGTAAGGCAGATGTTTGAAAAAGCATATGAATATAACATAGACCTGCATAATGTTTTCGTTGATTTCAAGCAAGCCTATGATTCTTTGCACAGAATGAAACTAATGAAAGCCATGAGACCAGTTGTAACTTAATGTAGTGAGACGTGGGTACGTCGAAAGAAAGCGAAAGGGTGCTTGGGGTGTGGGAAAGAAAGGTCCTAAGAAAGATATTTGGCCCAAGACTTGTGAACGGCCAGTGGAGGATTAGGCAAAATGAAGAATTGTACCAGCTGTACAAGAACGAAGACATCGTGACCTTTATAAAGAAAGGTCGTCTCCGCTGGTTAGGCCATGTGGAGAGAATGGAGGAGGTTAGACTGCCCAAAAGGCTCCTCTATGGTCGACCCGGTGGTGCTCGCCGGAGAGGAAGACCTCGCTTGCGTTGGCTGGACGATTTCCAAGATGACCTCACCTCAATGGGTGTTAGGCGGTGGAAAATGAAGGCCAAGACAGGGATGAATGGCAGAAGATTGTGGACGAGGCCCGGGTCCTTTAGGACTGTAGTGCCATAATAATAATAATAATAATAAAGAAAATGTTCCAAATAAAAGTGATAGATATTTATGTCAATAGATAGTGTATGAAGTTCAAAAGAAATCGCTGGAACATTTTTAATAAAATCACGAAAACTGAAGAAAAAATCTTCAGTAAAGTCGCACCTCCGGTTGATGGATTTTGCCCATAAGCCTTGGTGTCAAATGCAGTGGTAGTGACTAACGGAATATCAACTTTGAGCTTCTGCGATTTTTCGTTGTTGAGATATTTTGTTGAGACACGCTACTCACGCTATTTGTTGAGCACGCTACTCACGCAAATTTGTTGAGACACGCTACTCACGCTATTTGTTGAGCACGCTACTCACGCAAATTTGTTGAGACACGCTACTCACGCTATTTGTTGAGACACGCTACTCACGCTATTTATTACCCGCGGTGTATTTCCGGTGAAAAAATTCCATTTCAAAAAATCGACAAGATCGCAGTTCCTTAAACTTACCAGCTATAAGAGATAGTAAAATGGTCTGTGTGGTGAACAAAATATCCCAAAAATGAAAAATCACAGCAAGATAAACTAAATATTCCGTTTAATTTCTATTAATAAAATGCAAACATACAAGGTCTATACTGAGCGAGTGTCTACTGAGTGTGGTAAGTTACAGTTTGTCTGTGTCTAGATATAGCGGAACCCAAGTAGTTGTACAATCAGCTATCTCGCTGCAGGCCCTACCTGTATTGTGTGAATGATAGTAAGCGTCAGTGTAAGTGTAGTTAATGCAGTGAGGCTGGGGATCACTGAAGAAATGGCTGATCTACACCTCCCTAAGTGGCTTCTAATTACATACTTCAAAGTGAATACCTAAAGTGTATCTGGTCAGCTGTATTTTATCTAAATTCAAAAGGATAACATCACTTATTCATAGAAAATAATTAAATGAATGAGAAAAGGCTGTGGAATGTTGGGAAAAAACAAGCGAACTTGTGTTTCCTGAGAATAACGTAAGATAAGGCAATTATCTATCTCCCACTCACCAATCGCTGTGACCACGGTAGTAACAACTGCGACGATTAACTAACTGATCTAGATATATATATATATACAATGTATAAGGTCAATTGATCTAGTTTAGAATGGCCTACGAACTTCCAAGTTCGTTGTCTTTTACCACTAGAAGAGGAAATATTGCGATCGTGCGAAATTATCGAAATTTACTTTTCACCGGAGATGCATGTTCTGTAGTCATGGACAAAACATTTGTAGCAAGTGTTTTGAGATCCCCTCCCCCTGAATTCGAAAAAAAGGTTTTTAGCGAATGATGATCAGCGGTGTGCCGTATGTGTTTGTTGTATTTGAATAAAAGATAAAAAATTGTGGGAAGCGATTGATATTCCCTTCAGGTTCCAGCGTTTGCATCTAACAAGAAGAGTTCGGACAACCGGAAATGCCACTTTACAGAAAAATGACTCCTAGATTTTCTATTACCACGTAGAAGGCCAACTTTTAGTTTAGACATTTTTTCCAGGAAAATTGATTTTTTAGGCGGGCTGTTTAGGGTGGGGTGAAGGAAATCGATTAATTGGAAATGAGAATTTATTGAATGATTTTTTTTTTAAATGGAAAATTGCTTCAAATATTTTCTTTAAACGCTAACTGCACATATATAATCATTTGATGTCTATGAGTTAGGCTAGATTGATCTAGTTTTATTGGATTGATACTAGTGCTGCTGGTGGGCTGTAGTGTAATCACATTCAATTAGTACTCACCCCCAGAATTAACAGTATTTATGTTTATAAGGCCAATTTAAATATCAGAAAAAATTCAGGTTGGAAGTAAATCTTGTTAACTAGAATTAGGTATATCATATGTGCAAGAGGAGGAAGTCCTTTCTCTGGAACAGTTACTCTGTTCCGATCCAGAAGGAAATATTCCCATCGGGTCAATTTTGTTAGTAAATTGGAATATATACGTTCCGAGTTCCAGTATTTCAAAAAAAAAGAAATTGTTTTTAGACATTGTCCAGATATCACAGAAAGCTGGAAGTTGATTATTTCTAGGAGATTCGACTGGATGATATTTGGTAATAAATACCTAAACTGGAATTATCAATTTAGTGAATAGATGTTAATATTTTTCGCGATTTATTTGAAAACGGTTTTCCAACGAATTTCCGTTAAATTTTGTTCATATATTACAGACTATGGAATGTAACTTTAATGTGAATTAAATATTATTTTTTTCTTGGATAATTGGTTTCAGAGAAGTTCTGAGAGAGCAGTGACATCAGGCTACGCTTTATGATGTCATTTCACTTATATTATACGGGTTTACTATCTATGTAATGTTACTGAGAAGTAATAATAATAATAATAATAATTTTATTTAATTAAAAAAGATTAATGATACACACAATACGATATACAAAGTATTTTACGACTTGGAAAAAATACCGTCAGCCGGAAGTCGTTGTAAAAAATAACTCAAGTTAAAGAAATAAAGTTAGAAAAATAAGATTGACTATAAAAGGGCAAATAAATAAAAATATGTAAAAGAACCAAAGTATCTAATAAAATAATAAGTGATACACATATTAACGGCACAAGAAAAATTAGTGTTACATTATTCATAAGTATGTATTATTGCGTTAAATTATTGTGTATTGAATAAATATATAAAGTGTGACATTCATTCATTCACTATAAATTAATTATAATTGAATTCTCTTACAAGAGAAAATCGATACTGCCAAGCTTTTTGAGCATATTTAATAAGTTGGCGTCAGTCGGGACTATTGAGCAGAGCCACAAGGTCCGCTCTAACCAAAACATATTGCCCTAAATATTGGAAAAGAAACGCAGACACTGGGCATTCAGCTGGTATATGAAGTATGTACTCTCTGTTTCCCAAGTTGCACAAAGAACATAAATTGCATTCTCTCTCTCTCTCTCCCTCCACTCATAATGTACAATGAGGAACAACAGTTCACCTCTCATTTTAAAAAACCAACGAAGCTCATTTAAATTTGAATGATGAGAGTTTTTATTTAAATCAGAATAAGGTTACACTTAGATAAGCAGTAACTGTGTCGCTAAAATTATAGATTTGAAGAAAATCTGTTAGCCGGAATTATGAATATCCTATGGTTTTAAAATAGTTGTCCGCAATTTTCTATGTTAACGACACAAGCATAATTATTTAAAAGTTCGTAAACATACAGTAATAAAGTGTAATATACAATGAACTATAATATACAATAAACTATAATATACAATAAACTATAATATACAATAAACCATAAAATCTAAAAAGACCAGATACTTTTCTTTGAAACTTTGTCCCAAGAAAAAATTTTTGGGGTTCTGTTCTATTGCACGACACGCCTCCCACTAATATACCATCTTATTTTTTATGTATGTTTCCTCCCCCCACCTGTATAATATCGAATAATTGCACTTTTAGAAATGTAAGAAAATTGCATGATCAGAGTGAGTGTTTCCCACCAGAATTTGTTCTTCTTCCTCCAGATTTCCTTCATATTCATTTGGGCAACACGTGCAGGAAGTAATGTCGTAAACGGCTTATGTTAACCAGATACTGTCATTAAATATAACAAGCTAATATATTCTAAGAATGTTGACACAGTTGGCTGACCAAGACTTATTAAAAGGATTGTTTAATCCGAGGACATATTTTTTGGGTTAAATTAAATATCTAATTGTATACTGTAATTATCTGGCTAATAGTTTATTATTTAGTAGTTTCAAGGACATTAGATGTGCGTGTAGTCTCACTCTTACAACAACAATTATAACTATTTGGTCAAATTTTCGAAATTGGGTATACACCGGAAATGCATGCTTTGTTGTCTGCTAAACACGAAAATTGTGACCGGCAGACGATGCTTTTGGTTCCTTCAAAAGGTTCTGCGTTTCATTGAGCTATCTAAAGATGCAAAGCTAATTATTATGTAAAACGGCTGTAAGACCTGTTGTAATGTAAGACAGCGAACTGGTTTCTAGCGTAAAATGGTTATGAATTTCTTTTTCATCATGGGAGCGGAAAGCTGTTAAGAAGGACAGACCTTTGAAGGACAGTCAGCGATCAAGATGGCGGAGGAAGGAGCCACGCCTCTTCTCTAACAAGGTTCATTGTTTCATTAGCATTCAAGATGTAACGACCCTGAAGAGGCTGATTGCAATATGGGCGAACCTCGGTTCATAGCTAACCACTGACGCGGTCTCTTCCTGAAACTCAAGTGTTATTCATAAAAGATCATTTCACCAATATACAACTCACCAAGTAGTTTGTACCAGCCACCCCATTCTATTTATATATAGGTACGGGGTACGGGGTGCGATCACCTCTAACAATTTACTAAAATCTCCACGTTTGAAGAAAATTTGTCACTTATCCTTGTAATAAATGCGATAAGAAAAAGTCATGGTCGTGTTTTATACGCTAGTTTTTTGTTATAATTTTCCATTAGAGAAATATGACGTAATGATATGCGGAAATAATAGAACAAGAAATCTTTCTCAAGAAAACTCCTTCTATAACCAATCGTCTGATCTATTTAAATAGTTGCAAGATATGTTTGCCACGCCAAGGTTATCTATTTATATTACATTTCTTTTTATCATTTCTGTTATATTGAAATAACAAATCCAATGAGATATTAATCTCTGTTCGTAGTCAGTAGAGATAGGAAGACAACACAATCTGGTCTGAAAAAACACTCACAAAACTTTCTATTCTAGTAATTATTACAACGATATTTAACAAATTCTCAAAAAACGTGGTATTTTATTGAACGTTCAGTTGGCCTTTTTACCTCTATATATGATATTCGGTATTACTACTTGAATGTGACTTGGCCGCGGTGAGCCCAGTGTGATTCAAAGACATTCAGAACAACTCTAAATTCAGTTTTCAGGAAAAAAAGAAGAAGCCATATTCTCGTGCAGCCAGCATACTGAGTAAGAGAAATATATAACTTCTCGAGAAAATTTCTAGCTTATTAACGCTGCAGCTTCACTCCCCCCCCCCACAGAACTCCCCTCGCAAAATCAATTTTCCTAGAAAAATAAAATGTTTGAAATGAAAGTAATAAAACATTTATGGTGTGGTTAGACGGCAAAAGCCTAAAGTGAAACTTGTTGAAGCCACTTTCAAGAAAAATCGCGAAGAATTGAAAAAGAACCTCATTCAGTAAAATCGTACTTCCGGTTGGGGGAAAAAAGTTGAAGGAAAATCATGAAAAACAAAAAAAATTACAAGTGGTCGTTTCCGGTAAAAAAGATTTTTTTCGGGAACCTTCACATCAGATCCCCTTGAAGATAGCTAACCGGAACTTCTGATTTAGGTAGATTTCCTGCTATATTTCGAGTTTGGGTTTTGTTATTCTGTCCCCTCTCTCTCTCATACACGCCTACACGAAAACAAACAGTACTGCTAAAAGAAAGAAACAGACCGGTCATTTTATAAAAAATCATTTTTCTTTTACCCCCACCCCCAGAATCAAAAATATTAAACAAATATTTCCGGTGAATATTCAGTTCCAGATAAATCTGACAAGATGGCGAAACTTGCTCTCATAGAGAGAGTAAAAAAATGACGCGACTGTTCCGTGTAGAAGAGATTTTATGTATGCACAAAAATTTCTTATTTCCCTTTAATTATCTCTTGCGCCTGGCTTCTCCTGAAGACATTAAATTCATTTGTCTTTATTCTCAGAAATTTTGAAATGTTCTGATTCACAAATTCGTGAGAAGTTTGGGAACTCAAGGACAGCAACAAGGAAAAGTTTATACCAAAAATCCTTGAAGGATTTACGTTCCAGTGGAGTGCCACAATCAAGTTGTCTATCACATTTATGATATTCATCTCCCTTATTAAGTCTGCAAATGATTTAATATTCTAAAGGTTAGGTTTTTTGTTTTTTTATTAGTGTGTACTGTCGTGTTTGTTTTTGTGGTTCTTTATTGTTAATATCTCTTTTAAAAATAAAACTTAATATATATAGAAATATTATTATCTTGAAATATGATCACTTTTAAATTTTATTTATTAAAATTAAAATAAATTATATAACTAAGCGGAAGGTGCTGTTAAAAGGAAGTACTGCCATTGTGCCCAGTTTTCAAAATACATGTTTTGAGGTCTCTTGAGTGCGAAAAAAGTGTTTTTAGCGAATGATCTATGTATGTGTGTGTGTGTGTGTGTGTGTGTGTGTATGTGTTTGTGTATGTGAATAAAATATCTGAAGAAAGGAAAAATCGCAAGGTGCTCAAACTGGATATACCGCCATATGCAGCAATCAATCAGCACTGTATGTATATAAACATTCTGCATGTATATATGTAAACTTATCACGTTTATTTGAAGCATTTTATTGGGAAAAGTTTATTTAGGGCTTCTGGGAAATCTGTAACATTAGATTTCAAGTATTATTGAGATTTGATCTTAGCGCTGTCTTTTCAACTACTGTTAATCACTTTTAGATTTTGTACTATCGGCTTTGTCTCACAATCATCATGTATTTTCCATGCAATGTAGGGGGCCCTGCATGACATGAACTTCACTAGCGGCCTTTATCAAGGTTTAGTGATGTGAAGTTTAAATTGTGTTTATCTGAATTAGGAAGCTGAAGCGGCTGGTATAGGAATACTAGTAAGTAACATGAAGTGTGGTAACAGAGAATAGCGGGAGCCTGGATAAGGGCCAAATTGAAAAGGATTCTTGACCCGGCAAACCTGTATAGAACTGTGACATAAAGAAAAGAAGATGGCTGACATAAAAAAAGTTGAAAGGAGGCATCACTGAAGAGAGCCACTGACTGGAATCCAGGAAGAGAGGATGACCTAAATGTATGTGAAGAAAATCCATATAGAGGGAGACGAAGCGATCGGAAAAACTCTGGGGAGTATTAAAAAAACAAAAAAAAAAACAGCAAGTGAATAGGGTACATGGAATTATCTACTGGATCTAAGTCCGTAAAGGAGCAACAACTAAAGTCCTAAAGAAGAACATGTAAGTAAAATATTTAAAATGGGAGAAGTGGTTAAATCGAGCCAGGATTTCGAGTGTTTAGAGCGAATGAGTGTCCAGTTTCCAGTGACAAGTGGGGAAGTCCCGGAGTTATATTTTAATTTGTTAGTTTTTTTCTTAAACAGATGACATAACTGCAGTAAGCACTTCACAAAACACGAAACCAAACAGCAGACATGCAACCGAGATAAAGCACATCTTCTCTTCCATTTTGTAAATTGACATAGTAATTATTTGTAACTATATTATCTGCATACTAAAGTATTGTTTTAAAGAAAATTACTGCAATTAAGAAAAACAATTGTATGTAATAGGTAGCAGTTATCTTCTTATTTAGATGTGAAACTGGATAAGCCCTAGCGTTAACTCATTATGGGTTATAACATATAAAACATTTATTTTAGTAATACAATATTTAACACCAATTTTAGTTTCTCTTACAGTTGTAAGAGAAACTAATGGGATTGAGTTTCTTTTCAATCATGAGAAAAATATTTTTAAGGAATGGTGTGTATGGTGTCTGAAGAAAATATCCTAAAAACGAAGAATCAGTAGTAAACTCATTGGAGAAGTTGGTATTCCGTTTTACGTATCATCATCGCATCAACATTAAGATTCGGTCAAAATTCGCAACTATAATAGGTTATAATTTCTCTAGTTTTTAGCGATTTTATCGACTAACGATTTTCTTTAAACTTCTTATACTGCTGGCAATAAATAAAATCCCGTGTGAAACACTCACACGACTTTCTCTTACTCCTTTCAATACAAATACAATAGCAAATTTTCTTTAAACACAAATTTAACGTATTTGTCCTAATATAAATACAGAGGTGGTGGGGGATATGTACCAACCTACTTTAATTATGGCTGATAGAGAAGCGATGATTCTATTAAGGCCCAGTAGAGCGCTCTAAAAACACTGGAACCAACTGCATATGAAGTTTGAAATTAACGCCACCAATTCCTCACAACTGTTCAAAATAATTTAATATTTTTTAATAATTTTTTTGGGGGGGAAAAATGTTTCAAACAAAAGTGACACACTTTTTATCTGTGCAGTTAGCATACCCAGTTTAATGCAAGGAAATCGTAATAGTCATTTTCAAGAAAATGACGAAAAACTGAAAAAATTTAGATAAGTCGCACTGATTGTCAGGATTTTGGCCGTCTGGTGGTGGTAACACCTTAAGCGGAATACCAAATTTGAACTTCCTCCGACTTTTCGTTTTAGAAATATTCTGCTAGCGTACACACACACACACACACACACACACACACATTTACAATTCACTAAAAATATTTTTTTCCTATTCAGCGGTCTTCAAAACATGTATTTCCAATGAAAACTCAATTTCGAAACTTTAACACGATCGCGATACTACTTCCTTCCCCTTACTAGGGGTAAGAGGAAGTAAAAAAAAAAACCATAACTTCCTACTTGAAACATTTACTCAGGAAAATTGATTTTTCGTTGGTCTAGGACAACTAGAAGGCGCTGACTGCCACTACAGTATTATGTACTATTTATACTAACTAGACAATTAGGCATTAAGGCATATTAGTCAGCCAAAGGACAACAATAGATCTACATACTCCCAGGTGGTCTCGGGGCTAGCGCCTGCTCAGACGTCTACACAACCCTGAACATCCGCCTCTTCTCTCGATATCTCTTCTCTTCTTAACTCATTCCTATCTGATTTCAAAACCCTTATCAATCCTCTAATAAATCTCAACCTCCGTAGTGAATGCCCTACTTCCTCGAATAACTCCCTAATGCATTCAGCCAACTCTCTCTCACTGTTTTGTGGAATGCCAACGGACTTATTAGGCACAAACAAGAACTAGACATACTGTTTCATGATAAGCGAATTGACATAGCCCATGATATGAGACTCACTTCACTGAAAGAACATATTTTTATATTAATGGATACACACTCTACAGGACTGACCACCCGGAAGGAACAGCTCACAGTGGTTCTGCTATGTAAATTCGCAACAAACTGGCCCATTTTCGAATCGTTTATAGCCCACAATATTTTCAACGACGGTAATATCATTGCTTTCAGAACCATTTACTTATAATATTGCTGCAGCGTATTGTCCACCCAATCATGTAATCAACCCTGATCGTTTCTGTTCTTCTTCCAATCCCTGAGATCCCGATTCATTAGCGGTGGCGACTACAACCCAAAACATCCTTTCTGGGGCAGTCGCGTACCCAGAGGCCGCACTCTCTACAATGCCTTAATCCAAACTCAGCTAACTTGTATTTCCCAAGAACAGCCAACGTACTGGCCCACTTCCTTAAGTTAACTTCCTGATCTCCTTGACTCCTTTATTTGCTCAAACATATCGTCCAACTCTGTCGAATCTTATACATGTAAAAGTGAAAGTTCCTTTTTCTTTTGTGTCGCTTGGTGTGCGATTAAATGAATGTTTTATAGTGAGTATTTTTTATATAAAAAGTAGCCATCATTTTCTGTAGTTTTAATTATTATTTGATGTTTCAATGAGCATTGGATTGCATTGACTATAAAATGGGAGAGTAAGATGGAGAGAATTTAGGTCTGCTTGAATCATATGAGGAGACTTTGTTAACACTGGTTAACTAGTATATTAATAAAGAGACACAGTCTGGCTGGACTTTACAGTAGAGAATGGTTAAGGTGGAGTGGAATGACACGTAGTGACTGGCGAGATTGAACTCTACTATATATTTATGGACTGCCCGTTGCTGTATTTATTGGTTTCTCCCACTCCAAATCCGAGAGAGTGGTTGAGTTCGTTTCTCTTCTCTCTATTCTCTTTGGTTGCTGTTACAACTATAAAAACCGATTTTTGTTAAGGTAACGCGTTTCATAATTTAACCACATTCCGTATTTTATTATAATGTTTTTGTATTAATTGATATTCAAAATAAAATTCTGTTCCAGGATCAATCGGTCCATTGTCATTAAGGAACCCAACCTTCCTCCAAACCCATTTTTGCTAGACAAACACAGATAAACGGACCTATAGACTGGAACCTCTTCAAAAATTCACGAAATCTCAAACTCTACTTGAAAACATCACTTAAAATGCCCAATGAAATAAACGCTAATGTTCAATTAAAAACTGAACTTCACAAATATTACAACAATCAATAGCCAATTATACCGCAACACTTGTTCTGACGACAACTCAATGTGCGGACGCTACGAACCGAATTCTTAAATACAGATCAGTTTCAACTCCTTGCGCCATGGCGACGGTGCTTGAGCTAAGAAGATACAGAAAAAGTTAATCTCTTAGCTTCATGCCTCACCCAGTAGTTATTACGCACTCCGACACTCAGGATTAGAACACACTTCTAATATCACCAGCGAGCTTGACATCCCTCACCGCTGTCACTACCTCCTAAAGCTATCACACCTACTAAAGTAACTGAAATTATCACTAAACTCCCTAAAAAGAAGAGCCCTGATTTAATATTCTTCGCCAAGTTCCACACAAAGCCATAGTATTCCTAACTACTCTTTACAGCGCTATATTTAGAACTACATACTTTCCTATCATTTGGAAATTTGCTTCCGTACGTATGATTCTCAAACCAACATCTTCCTACCTCCTACCGTCCTATCAGCCTCCTGTCTATTTTAGTAAAAATATTCGAAAAAATATTACTTCTTCGTCTTCAACCAATTCTAGATTTTCATCAAATTATTCCTCACCATTAGTTTGGATTTCGTAGTGGACATTCCACAATTCAGCATGCACACGCGTTGTAGACGTCATCACTACCTCCCTAGAGCGGAAGCAATACTGCGCTGGCATATTCTTGGACGTTGTCAAGGGCGTTCGATTGCGTTTGGACCAAGCCTTATCGTGGAAGCTCAAAGGGCTCCTTACCTAACACTTACTATCTTATTCTAAAATCATATTTAACAGACCGTTTCTTCCAAGTTATTCAAGGATCATCTACTTCACCGGAGGATGAAGGGGATACATCTACCCTATTCTTGCCGGAGTGCAAGCATTCTGATGGCACTCATCCTTTACACAATTTATACTGCTGATATTCCAACACATCTCAACACAACAATATTTACTTACGCCGATGATACAGCAATACTTTCATCCCATAATGATCCTGTACTTTCCAAGCGTTCCCTCCAACATCATCTTCAGTATTAGAATCCTGGTTAACGAAATGGAAAATAAAAATCACTCCAAATAAATCTAAATTTATAGTATTCACCCTGAACAAAAAAATCATACCTGCAGTCTACGTGTACAATAAACCTAATACCAGTTGCAGACCATGTTCGTTATCATGGACTTTACTTAGACAAATGACTGACTTGCATATGAGACTTAGACAAATGAAGAGAAGCTGTGTAAATTCATGGCCCTTACCAGAAATGTCGAACGATCCTAATGATCTCCAATCGTTAACATCCGCTTATTTTCTGGTGGGCCAACCTCAAAGTGCCTTGCCATTACCTGATGTCAGTGAAGTAAAGTAAACAGGCTGAACCATTGGCAGCGTATCCAACATTACACCAAATATACTGGAAACGTTGGTCCTAAGAATATTTGTCATCATTACAGCAAAGAAACAAGTGGTCGAGGAATTGTAAGGCTCCACAAGAAGGGTCTCTTGTATTAATTAAGGAAGACTTCAGGCCTCCTCTTCATTGTGATCTTGGGAGCATTGGGTACCTCGAGTGGCTACAGTAAGAACAAAACGAGGTTTAATGAAGAGAGCACTTGTTAAATTATGTCTCCTGCAAGAGGATTAAAGGTTGCAGCTTCAACGGGGGCGGCACGTTCGGAATTTAAGTAGCAGTGCGCTTAGAACGCTCTATGAAAATAAAAGATGAGTTACACATATGAGAAAAGCTACATATGTTTCTTAAAGAGATTCAAGTAAGAGTTGTGTAATCATTAAACTGTGTTTTAATGAATCTATCCTGAATAGTTATCCTTTGTCAAACGTAATCGTAAACTATGTAAATTTTTTTTTTTTTTTTAATTAATTTAAGGCGCGTCAACATCTGTGGTCATTTGCGCCCGGAGCCTCCTCGGTGACTGCCGGCCTCCAGACAGTGTTCTCCCGTTACAGACAACACTGTCCATCACCGCTGTAGGGGCTCCTAGGAGGAGAAAATCTAAGGGTAGCATGGCTGGATTCGAACCCGTGATCTCCGCGTTGCTAGTCCAGCGCGCTACCACTGAGCTAATCTCTTCCCTTACTATGTAAATTAAACGTAAACAATAAACGAGTGAATAATCACCTGGCGCTATTTGTAACATATTTTAACAAACAGGCTGCTTCCGTACTATTTTCATTTGATATCTTGTCTTTTATGTTGTTAAAAACAGTTTCTTCGTAAAACTAGAGTGAGCGAGTTTTGTATTTGATAACCCTGTGATTTACATAAGTGAAACTCATTTTTTGTTTGGAATTTGTTAGTAGTTATTATGGTCAAATATGGTTTCACTTGTTTTGGATGAGCTTATTTGGGTTCTTGATATTATTCTTTTGTTCTAGGAACAAATTAGTGTCCATTTCTCTCTTTTTGCAAATTTGAAGAATTAATAACAAATTTGTTATTATTATTATCTCCCTCACTAATAACAAGACACCAAAATTATGCTTTTGTTTTTTATGAATTTTGGCTTTTATTGTTTGTTATTAATTGCTTTTAGTATTGTGCCTTCAGTGTGTTTTGGTAATTTTTTATTTTTTGTAATTTTTGTGATAAAAATTGTGATCCAGCGATATTTTCTGAAAATACTTCAAGAGATCGGTATAGAGAGATGAATCATTTCAGATGTTAGGACCACGTTAGAAGCAGAAGCCAAAAATTTCAAGATGATATATTCACTTCTGTGCCAGGAACAGTAAAACAACCAAACTCTGGTACAAAGAAAACCTTTTTCAGAATTAATAAGATTGTTGCAACAATATAGACAAAATGGTCGGATATATTCGTTTCACAAAGAAAGCATAATATGGAGCAGTGTTATCAACCATATTTATTGTCTAATTTATCAAAGTTAAGTGGCGTCATTACATTTGAATGTTTAAAAGTAAAATACCTATATTAGATTTTAAATTATCTTACCTTCTATCGTCCTTCAATTAATTTTATATGATTTTCTTGTTTCTATGTTTTTGTAGCTTTTGGACAAAACGTGATCGCCATCCCGATGAAGTAAAGTTATTTACAAATCTTCAGGCCTTCAAATTATAATAAGATATGGCAATGACCAAAGGAGTTTTTAAAGAAAAAGGAATTCTTTGTTGCTCTATGTTTCGCGTAACATTCATTGGTGCTATTGGAGAACGTTGAGATTGAATTGTTCCCAACGAACACTCCTCTCCTACCCTAAAGAGCTCCTGAAGAAGGGCACCAAGGTACTCGAAACGTAGAGCAACAAAGAATTGCTTTTTTTTATTTCCTTGGCCAGGGCCGTGTAAACGCCTCATTAAAGTTATTTTTCTTTTCGCTTTAACAATGGAAACTTAACTGAGTTAATCATCCGTCAGTCGAATTATAAATATTAATTAATATTGATTAAAAATGTTACAATTATTTTTAATTCTTTACAGATATAAATTTTATTCAACAATTAATTTTAGAATGAAATCGTCACTGAATCAAAGTTAGTTACAAAAGCCGCCACGGGAATGATTATTTAAATGATTACAAAAATCAACACCAGATGTCAATACTTAATGAGATTTTAAATGTTTACAAATATTGTTATCAATAGATGTCATCTTCTGGGCAGTTATAATATTTAATTAAGAAGAAAAATATCTGGCAGCTTATTTCTGCTTTACTATTTAAATATATAAATAATACAATAAAATGGACATTTAAATTAAATATTAATCTAAGTGTTGGAGTACGTCCAGGACTAGTTTTGGTTTTAGTTGTTTCAGGTGGTTTTCTGTCCGAGTTGGTAGTCACTTCCCGAAATCTGTGTGCTGCACTGTCGATAAAGTCTGTGATTGTTGGTATTAACATCTTATGGATTTGTTGATCCGCTTGAACCACGGTGCTCCCAAGGCGATGCGCAGTACTTTTTTTCGATATCGTTACAATTGTTCATTGCAGTCTTATTAGCCCCCCCCCTTCATACGAGGCAGGCTTCTGTCAGTAAAGGTCCAAGTATAGATGTATAGAGAAGTATAGAGCATTGCAATTTCAGCGGTATCCATCTCTTAATCAAGGGAGAGAGGTGTCTAAGAGTTTGGTAGGCCTGTCATAATTTTTGGGTTATGTGTTGCGTCCAAGTTAGTCTTGTATCGAGCTGTCAACCAAGATATTTAACGAGATATAAATCAAGTTATGGACGTTTCGCCATTTTCTTCCACGAAAGTCAGTGCTGTTAATTTTGAATGTTTTAGTTGCGTGTATTCTATGGAGAGTAAAAAATTTTTGTCTGTATCTTTTTTACATTTACAGTCATTCACATCCAAATTCGTAGACGTCGATTTTCGAAGGAAGCTTTAAAAAAAAAACATAAATTCAGATAAACATTATAATTTTTTTTTTCTAGTGAAAATTTTGAATCATTAGCAACAATTTCCTATAAATGTAATATTTTAAAGTTCTGTATCAATTAACAGAAACAAAAGTCAACCAATCTGTTTCGTATGAGGAACGGCCATATTCGTACTTGAAAGAAAATAACATGAAAAACAATAAATTAAGCCTTAACTAATAATTTGTGAGAAAGCCTTTCTTTTCATTACCATATTCATTACTGAAGACATAGATTCCACTAACTTTTTTGTGAAATCCGAGGAAATTAATTTATTCCCTTCCGTTTGAAGAGTGATTTTGAGTTCATTTCTACTTCTAATGTTGTAATTTTTTATTTTATTTTCTCAAGAGGCCCAAATTTTGTATTGGATTAATGTCAGGTAATTGAGGAGGGTTGCTGAGAATTTCCGGACAGTTAAAGACTTGCCACTTATATGTTTTTTGAGCTTTATGTTTAGGATTATTTTCCTGATAAAAAACAATGTTTTTTCAATGCCTAATTTCGTCCCAGTAACGTTTAAATTTTCTCTTAAAATATCATTACATCTTTTGTGGTCCTTAATTCCCTTAATAAAATGAGGCATTGCCCTAGCCATTGGCAGAAATAACTGCAGAGCCGCAAGGAGGAAACCCTTGCGTGCTATCAATAAAAAACAGCGCCTTGAATTCGCGAAAATTCAAATGTTTGAAGACTTATGACTTTAGGAAAACTGCTCTTTTTACAGATGAAAGTAAGTTTAACGTTTTAAAGTGATAATAAACTGTTAATTTAGAAGATAAAAACTCAAGCCTAAACTCAATAATCTGTCCAATGGAATATCGATGGTGTAGAATTGTTTCAAAATAATTTATACTGCCATAATATCTATTTCAATAGTTCTGATATAGATGATCTAAATTCAAATTTTCTTGTAGCGACTTACTGATCTTTAATAAGCTGCGGTATGATTGTTTGTAGAAAAGTAAAAGATTGCCCTAAGAAATATAACAGTAATCGATCTCGGTTTAATGATGAGTTGAAACTTATTAAGTAAGAAGTTAAACAAAACACTGTTAATTTTTTTGTTTACAGTGAAAGTTAAACTGTATAAAAAGTTTTGGATAAAAAATGATGAATTATATAATTATTATAATATATATATATAATGAGTATTGTATTAGTATAATTTGTAGGTAATAGAAATTATGTACTATGTATGAAAAAGTTCATATTCATTTTATTAATAGTTTGTATTCGTAGCTTTTATTTTCTCTTTTTACTTTCTCTTACTCCTAGTAAGAGGAAGTATTGTAATCGTGTCAAATTTTCGATATTGAGTTTTCACCGGAAATATCCGTTTTGAGGTCCCCTGAGTCCAAAAAAGTGGTTTTTAGCAATGGTCTGTGTGTGTGTGTGTGTGTGTATGTATGTGAACAGCATAGCTCAAAAACGAAAAATCGTACAAAGTTCAAACTTGATATTACGTTTAGGTATCATCATGGGTGACGGTGCGTTATGTGTCAATATTCCTCAACCGGAAGTACCACTTTACTAGTTTGTTTTTTTTACGTTTTTGCGATTTTCTCAAAAAATGGCTCCGACGATTTTCTTTAAACTTGATATACAACTACACATACTAAGAGCTACAACTTTTATTTGAAACATTTCTCCAGGAAAATTCATTTAAGGGCACTTCTGGGGGAGGGGTGGGGTTTATTTATTTTTATTGTCTGTGGGGAGGGACCAGGCCCTATGCTATCCAAAGCCCTTCTGGGCCCATATAGCTACCCCAAAGTTCGGAGCCATCTCAGTGCACTGCCGGCCGCCGGACAGTGTTCTCTCGTTACAGACAACACTGTCCATCACCGGACAGTAATGTCCTAGGAAGCTCCTAGGAAGATTGGTGGGGTTAGGTTTCCATCTAAAGTGCTATTTCAGTTTATTAGACAATTCTGTCATCTAAATAATGTTAATTAGAATTAAATTTGTTGTTGTTGAAATTCCGAGTTTGAAAAAAATTATATAACCGGAAGTGCGTTTGTTTTGACACTTTACTAAATGATTCTTTCATTTTTTCGCGATTTTCTCAAAAATGACTCCGACGATTTTCTTGAAACTTCGTATACAAATAAAATTGCAAAGATCTACATCTTTTATTTAAGACATTTCTCTGGAAAAATTCATGTAAGAGCAGTTTTAGGGGAGGGGTGGGGTTGCAGCTTCCCCTAAAGTGGTATCATAGTTGATTATACAATTCTAACATCCAAACAAAATTAATTAGAAATAAACGGCCAAAATTCCAAGTTTTAAGAAAATTGTAAGCCGGAAGTGCACTTATACTGAACAGCTTTTTCAGTTTTCGACGAATTTCGTTATATTTGGTACACAAACTATAACATTTGTCAATTATAATTTTGAGAACAGGAGTAAGAGAAAGTTGTGTGAGTGTTTCACACCAAATTTTTTGTTTTTATGTACGTTTTATTCTTTTCTTTAGTTTGTAAAAGATTTGGACAAACACAGAACCCCTGTAATGTTTTTGTAAAAAAAACTAAATATAGTATTCTATCTATCTGTCTATCTATCTACTTAAGAATTTAGTTTAGACAGTAAGTTCATCAATTTATTTCAATATGACTAATTCATAAAGAATTAAAATTTCAAACAATGATATTGAATTAGAGCAAATAATTAGAAGTAAGTTGAAAATTCAAAAATGGCGAATAAAAATCAATCCACATAAATCAAGCTTTACTCGAAACGAAAAACTCTTGCCCCTATCTACTTATATAATTCTCCTATTCCTCAGGCACCATGTGCGGTACCTGGGATTATACCTCGACAAGTGACTCACTGGAATCTCATACACGACTCAAACGAATTGAATTAAACAAAAGCACAAGCTTCTAAAGCCAAACTACTGGACCTCCGATCAAAACTAACACTTTACAATAAAAGACGACTGTATCTATCCCTTCTAGCACCTGTATGGAGTTACTGAGTCGAACTTTACGGATCTGCTACCCAATCTAGTATTCACCGATTACAAACATTTCAATCTAAAATCCTCCGTCGCATTGTAAACGCTAATTCTATGTCAGTAACCTAACTCTGTACACAAATATCTTAAAATTCCTTTTATATCCGAACTTACTATAGATTCCTCAAAAACTTATCAAAACAAGAATATCCGCTTCATCTGAATGGCAAGGTAAGTCCCGGCCTTGTCAGGAGGATATTGCAAAACCGTAGGCTCTATGGGCAGGTTTGCCTGTCCAAGGCAGAGCCAGTGACCATTTTAGGCCTTTAAGTAGGAGAATTGTTCTCTCTACATAATGGTACCACGGGATCGTGAGTTAGCCCGGCAGAGCTTGCACTGCAGTCACGAGCTGAGGAAAAGTTTCATGGTGGTGGAGGTAAGCAGGGTCGATAGTAAGTCCAAATGATCTTTTAGGTGAGCGGGAGTTGGTTTGGTTTGCCCTTCGGGAACGTTCCGCCTTCCCCCAATCTCTCACGAGAACGTGTACCACTATGTACTAATATAATAACAAATAAAAAGTTGAAAAAAAAAAGTTTGAAAATAAATATTTCCCGTGATTAGTTAAGACTGAACAATTGCTCATAGATGAGACAAGTATCGCGCTGTGTGTGATGCTTATTTGGGGACAAAGAGACTCCCCATTATGCGCAACTTCCAAAGTTGAAGAGGACATTTACATATCCTAATGTTATGCCCATTATTTTCCATTCCGAGAAATTAATTATTTAATGAGCCAGCTTCTTTCCACTATAAGAAGTGAGCTAGGAGGTGGGAAAGGGAACCACAATAAACGGCACTAGTAAAAAAAAAAATACATATAATAAAATGAAGGAAACAACTCCGTTTACATAAAATAAAAGAAATTCCTAACTTAATACAAACAAGATTTACCTATCCAGCTTAATTTAGTGATAAACTTAAGAGAGTCTCTCTCCGACACTTGCAATTAAATAAGTACGTACAGTACGGCTCTGCCAGTCTGGAGGTGAGGAATGGAGCAACAATCTCATTCAACAACTATCACAGGTCCTATTGGCCGCTCCATATACTCACACCACTAGCTGAGCTGGCCATCCCCATGTTGGAAAATATTATTTGATTATAGTGGTGTTTCCATCCATTTACCCCACTATAATCAAGTAATATTTTCTCATATATTTGCAGTTATAATTTACTCTACGAATTCATTAAAAACTACAAATGCGGCTAAAGGCCATAATAACAACGCTGGAAAACGACCTATAATGATAGATAATATAACAAACACCTTTTGGATAAAAATTGTTATACTCTGAACATTTTCTCTCCTAAATTGCTGCGATAAGAATTAAAATATTTAGTTGTTTAATATTTATAAACAACAAACATATGTAATGATATGAACGCTGGCTGTATGGCGAAACGCTAATGACAAAAAAATAAAAAAAAATGAGAGAAGTAATCAGATATCAGAAAACAATTTATATTCTCCCGATGATTTTGGAGTAAAACTTTGGGCTATATCGCTACCTAAATTTAAGGAAACAATGAAGATTGGTTATCCTTTGCAAGTCAGCAGTTCATTATAAACCTAAGATCCCGGAAATAAGTTTTACGCTCCTCGAAGATGCCTCATAAGCCCCGCTGGGAATGTCACAAAAATCATTATTATTTTGTCTGTGGGGAAGGACTAAAAACCTTTGCGCTATCCCATAAAAAACATAAGACCTAGCTGAACAAAACTATACTTGTGCTTGGGAATTAGTAGAAAGGCGATTTGTCAACAAAAGGCTTATAACTCGAAGACATATCAAGGTCATGACCATTTGCCAAAGATCAGTAAAGAATCGGGCAAGAGCTTCACTCATTTCGCTGAGTTATTGGGCATTAGGGCACCTACTTATTGGGGTTAGGATTGAAGGGCATTGGCTCGTGGGATTCCCTTAATCATTCATCCGATTTCAAGTAAGTTTGGTCAACAGACTTTTAAAACTTGGCAAGAATATTCTCCTGGGGACACACTTCCAACTCGAGTGTCTGCTAAAATTTCTAAATAAGAGATGCCAAATTTTCATTTCCATCTTCCTAAATATATATAACAAAAATCATACCCTTCATCAGAGTCTCAAAAGAAGTTTCAAGCAATCAAGCTAATTATTTTGAACAACAGCGGCATCATACTTCGAATAAATCTTGTTTAATCCACACGTTTACAATATCTGTAAACTGTGTAATAAACAATATCCGTTTGGTATAATCTCAAATCCACAGTATCTGGGATTTGTTTTTTCTTGTTTTCGCGTAATCCCGCTAAATATCGGGCTTATTAGAGTTGAATAATGTTACTTTTACACACTAGTGAGAGAAAGTAGTGTGTAACACTAGTGTGAAGTAGTAGAACTTCACCCACTGATTTTAGTGTAATAATCGTCACATTTTTTAAGATAGCAATAAAAGGAATTTTCCCATTAAAATATTTCAAACAAAAATGAAAGACCAAAATGTATTTAGTATGTACAGAAAGTTAATAGAAAATTTTAGAGAAACACCTGTTTTTTGTTATAAATAATCGTAGAAAAAAAAAATCAATCTATTTAAAAGTGGTAAATTCCGACTGATCAATTTTGATCAAAACCAAGTTTGAACTTTAAGTGATTTTCAATTTTTAAGTTACACTGATACCATGCAACCATATAGGGGAGAAATAAAGAGACCAATTTGTAAAAACCACTTTTGGTATACTGGACACCTCAACACGATGCAAACGATGAATTTAGAAAATCTGAACAAAATGCAACACTTGCTCTTCTTACCAACAACACAATAAAGAGAAAAACGTGGAATTAAAGAAAGAAATAAATTATCCAGACTATAATAAATTATTCTAATTTATTTTTCGGACATAAATACAAAATAACATACAATATAAATGCAATCTAATATATTATTTTAAGAAATTATATGAAATCACAAAAGAAAAGAAAACTGAACATGAAAATTATGTAATAGAAAAATAGGTTTAATAAAAATTATAAACTAAAATATTTTTGTTGTTTTTTTGTTTGTTTTTTTTTTTGGCAGTATATGACTAAGTGGCAATTTCTTAAATTTTTTTGTATTTTAATTTTATTTGAACTTATTTTTTGTAAATATATATTATTAAATAATTTTGGTAACAATTATTATTTCTTATAATGCCAGAATTATTTGTTTTTAATCTTATTTTTAAATGTAGTATAACTAAAACAAAGAAGTAATATATATACATAAACTAGGACAAAATTAAATTATTTTAATTTTGGAAATCGATTGTATTTCAAAAATTACAAAAAAATTACAACAAATCGAAGTATAGGAATCGAATTACTTATTTACATTGAATAATAATTATTCATTTATTTTATCATTTTTTTTTTTTTTAATTTATTAAAATATTAGCGGTAAATAGAGGTATTAGTAGTGCAGTTGGTAAGATTTTTATTCAATTATCAAGTTATTATTATTAACGAATGGACGTATTGATATCTTTATGAATGAAGTAGAGTATAGTAAAATGGCTTTCAAAAAACAACAGACAGTTTTCTGCATACAAGTACAACTGATAAGAAGAATATTAATAACTCAGAATGGACTCAGTGAATTGTAATTTGGAAAAACCATTATCATTGATAGATTTTTTTATTATAAAATAAAATTTAATATTAATAATTTATTTAATTTTTTATGATAATCAAAATCTGTATTTAGTTAATAAACTAAACTCTTTGCTGAGAAAATCTTTCTCTTTTAATGACAACCTATCAAAAATATCAATGCCAATTTGGGTATACGAAACTCAATTTGGTAAAATAAGCTTTACTGGACTGGTTGTGAAAAAGATCTACCAAGGCTTATTGAGAACGTTTTGGAGCTATGGATACAGAGCTTGGGAAGTAATCTTATCACGGGAAGACAAATAGATCAATTTTCCCCGAAATGCCTATACACAAAACTGAGTACGAAAATGTATTTTTATTTTCCAACGCTCGCTTATTATGTTTTCTTCCAAATATCCAAGTTCGAGCTTGTCTTGTTCTTTCCAGAATCTAAATTCTGCTACCTTCTTTTTTCAAGAAACCAATTTAGAAATTCTATATTTTATAAGTCATAGCATGCGTCATTATTTTGGTTCAGAGCGGCTTCGGATTCTCATCCATTGTCACAGTAATGTTTTCAATCAATTGTTTACAGAGACGACTTTAACTAAATGTTTATATCACGCCCAACACACTGGTTGATTGTATGTGCATAAAGTGTGGTGCATGATATTAACATTTAGTTGAAGTCATATCTCAACGCGAATTGATTGAAAACCTTATCTGACAAAGGATGAAAATCCGAAACCGGTCAAAACCAAAATAATGAAGCATGCCACGACGGATAAAATCGTAGATGTTATCCAGCATTACGGACCCAACTACATATTCAACATTTTAAATGCGTCTCTCACATTTCAAGTACAGAAAAAAATGCAAAATAATCTGGATAACGGAAAGTAAATATTAAAAATATAGACAGTATGAGGGACTGGTAGTTTGGAAATAACAGAAAGTAAGAACTGTCTGTAGAATGCGCTCCGCCGACTGGGAAGCTATTTTGTACTTTTACCGAAATTAATTTTTAACTACTTCCCCTGGAAATCTACTTTATTATAACAAATGCTCATGAAATAAGCCAAAATGCCCATCTATAAAAAATTTAGTTTCAGAAAAAAATGGATAGAATACATTGCGGTATCTTAACGAATTAATTTCGGAATCTTGGGAGGAGAAAGATGACGAATCCTACTGAAAGATAATTAATATAAAGGGATTCTTCGATTTAAATAACTGTTCATTCTAACAAAAGTGCTTTAAAAACTAAAAAAAATTGTTATTTCACTGAGAGCCCTTAGTAGAAAACAAAACTTTATACGCTTCAAATAAGTGCGTGTTTGCACCTTTGATTTCTCTAGCACAGTAAAATAAAAAAGTAAGAATCATTATTTAGTTTCCTGTTTTTAAATTTTAGTTTAATAAAAACACTTTGGAATGCCTTGAAAATGTAATTTTATCTGATTTTTGTAACATATTTTGGTATATTATGTGTTGACCTAAATGTTTGTTGTTAAACGTTTATAACCTTTCTGCTATAATAGAACCTCCTACATTTGCCTATAGCAACAAACTACATTGTGCAGATGGATGTGTTTTGTTTTATTTTATTTACGAACAAGAAAACGTTTCAGGATAGTTTGTATTATGGTTATTTTTTTTTTCTTTTACAAATCATCATTTTAATTTTATTAATTTTTCTTTTAAGCTAATTGCGTCAATAGTACAACTAGATTTTTGGCTACAAAATATTTATTATTCTTGTGATTTATTTTTAGAGATATTTTTTAAATTTTATTTTTTAAATCGACACAAAATATACAAACTTTTAAAATGTTCTACTCTTATATTTATTTTTAAATAACAATAAATCAGTTTCTTTTCAAAAGTTATTATTTTTACAAAAAAAAAAAACTTACAAAAAAAAAAACTAAACAGAATGAAAGGTGACGAAATTTTAGAAAAATTAAAATAAAACATAAAAATTAGTAATATACACTTTTTCTCTCTCTCTAAATATAGGTACACATCTAAAAATCTAATTGTTAACCAATCTCTTTATTTTATTTTTAAATTATGCCAGTCTTCCATATACATATATATAAATAAAATCACTTTTTATATATACATCAAGCACTATACATTCTCCCTGTTCAATTTAACATTTCACAATTATTATTAAAAATGGTTGTTTTTAAAATCATAATATAGTTTGTTTAAAGCCAACTTTAACTGGTCATTTTTCATACCTCTGTATATTTATTTATTCTTTTTCACTTACTTTCCTTTGCTTTTCATCTCCAGTATTGTTTTCGTACAGTTTTTCATTTAAAATACATCTCGGAAAACACGTTTCTGTTTTGTTTCTCTTTAAAAAAAATACTTTCACTAGAAAATTTCGTTTCTTGCTGTTATTTATGTGAATTTTAAAACTTTGGTAAGGTGATTCACTGCTTACTTATATAAGCTAGCTACTTTACTCAATTCCACACAGTTCTGCCAACTTTTTTTTTACATTAAAGGCTAACTTGCCCAAAAAACTAAACATTTTTGAATAAAATTATATAATTTTAAATGTAAACTACAAGAGTTGATATTTTAACCGTCGTAGTATGCATATTACATTTGTTTCTGGACTTCCATCCATCGTCAGAGCAAATTCACCAAGTTCATGTATAGAGTTCACTTCAACATAACCAACAAACCAACAAGTGTGAGTGTAGCAGAAGCATTACGTTGAAGTGAACTCTATACACGAACTTGGTAAATTTGCTTTGACGATGGATGAAAATCCGAAACCGGCCAAGAACAAATGGAATATGCATGCTACGACGGATTAAATATCAGTCGTTGTCCAGCAATGCGGACCCATCTACATTTCAGTAAATTACAAGCTTTACGCATTGTGGCATTTTTTTTTCTGAACTCTTTGTATTGTTAAAGCTTCTACAGTTTTTAAACTTTTCTCTTCTTTATTTGGACATTGTTGCTTACAAAAAATTTATTACACTAATTTCGTACATTTTAGTTTTTTGTTTCTTAAGTGAAGATTCAATTATCCACAATTTTGAGGTTTACTATGTAGTTCTAGTATATTTATAATTAACCCAACGTTCGATATATTGGATTCTTGAGAAAGAATAAGAAAGAGACCAGAAAAAACTGAGCACTTTTGAGAGCGTAGTTTGAAGGCGATTTTATGGTCCTATGAAAGACCGGTAAAACTGAAAGAGGAGACAAAATAACGAGCTCTGTTTAGAAAAATGTGTCTCTCTATCTCATGGCCCTTGCTGCACGCTAAGATTAAAGTAGGCTCGGGAGAAATGTGCAACGGATGGTCTTCTAACTGGTTCCGATCACTGATTAAGACATTGTTAGGCCCAAATTAACTAAGAAGCTAAGTAAAGCTAAGAGTGCTAGTATTATTTTTCTGACATCCTACCCATGACAAGCACCAGCTATCATAATTACGCGAACAATGCATGAATCTATCAACAATTTCGAAATAAAAAATTAATGCACGAGCATTGTGGTCGGTTATTTAATACACAGTTATGTTTATTTTGTTTTTAATTATATATGACCTAAAGATTCTAATATTTTAGATATTGAAATAAACTCTCCAATACAATTATAACAGCTGATATATTTCCATCAATCAGCTGCTTGTTACATCGACCGAGTGCATGTTGGGGTGTATTATTGTCAGAACATCCATTAATGAATTTGTGAATAATTGAATCTTCATTTATAAAAATACACATTAAAAAACTGATTTATCCTTTATAAATATATATTACATATGTTTAATATAAAATTTACTTTTTATTTAAATATTTTTTTGAAAATTACTTGTCCTCTTTATTTTACGATATTTTAATATAAACATTTCTGATAATATATTTTTAAATATTCTTCACAGAATTTTAATAAGGGTAGCAATTAAAATATAAACTTAAGTTCATTATGATTATCATTAATAATATATATATATTCTAAAAAGTCAATTCTTATACCATTTTAGCCATATATTACACAGCCAATGTTTTTTTTTCAATCAAGTTTTCTTGTTTTATTTTATTTTTACTTAAATATAGTTCATTTTCTTGTTTTTGTAAGTGTAATAGTTTATGAATGAAGGTTGGTAACCCTACTCAAATTATTTTTATTTATTTATTTTCCCTTTTCTTTCAAATAAACGTAACTAATACTGACTCGCTATAAACGTCTCTGTCTATTTGCATATACTTTATTAAATAATATTTTCATTGAAATATTATTAATACTCCAGTTTTTTTTTTTATTAAATATTTTAAAATGATTTCTTTTAAAAATGGTAAATGTTTCATTTATAAAAGTTAATCTTAGTTTTTCGAAATAGAAACAAGAATTTAAGTCTCTCTATTGGGCATATTTTTTGAGATAGGAGGAGGTTTTATATATATATATTTTTTCTTTTAAAATATATTATATGTACATAGATCAATGATAATTAGTGTAGGCTTATTTTTATTAGTTTTTATTTAAAAATAAAACTTTATATATTTATGAGTAATAATTGTGATGTTTAGCAATCGATCAGTAATTGGCTAATAACTTATATAGGCCATAATTTGTTTTCAACAAAAAAATCATGAAAATAATTAAAACTAGTAATTAAATAAATAAATAACAATTAACATTAAATCTAATGGCCGTTTTTTTCTCAAACTATAAACGCTTCTTTTTTTTTAAATATGGACATATTTCTTTTTTTTTAGCCAATAAAAATGTTTGATTATAAATTAACTAATGAAGTTGTTCTTCCAGGATAAGTAAGATCCCTGTAAAAATTTGGAAACAAATAAATAAAATAATTAAACATTTAGTTCCTTAACTCCCACCATGTGATGGAATACTAAATTATACTCGTCAAAAATAAACTTTTTTGTGGGGAAATCTACAAATTAAGTTGCTAGATTTTTTTCCTAAATTTGTAGTAAGAAAAGCTTTAAAGAAACAAAAAATATTTTATAATAGTTTAACTAAATACATTAGTGTTGAACTAGATTCAATCTCTTAAATTGAGAGACAAAGAGAGATATCAACGCACTCCTCGAACTTTGGAAAAAATCGCAAAAATTGAAGGACAAATTTTTTAGTAAAATGGGTACTTAAACTGGAATATCAATTTGAGCTTGCTATGATTATTTTTGTTTTATCATTTCTGAGATCTTTCCGTAATGGAATGCACGAAAATGGAGAAGCAGAGAAACGGCAGATTACTAGTGAGACAGAAAGCATGCGCAAGAGCAAAAAAAAAAAAAGTGAGTTTCTAACGAAAAAGGACGCGGCGAGAAATCGTGCACTTTTTAAGCTTAAAAAGTCGGGCCATGACTACCTAAATAGGCGCTCTGAAAAAAGGGATAGTCGATTCGCCTTTGTCATTTCGTTATGCCATTTAGAGGAAATGAATGTGCAGTAATTACTGCAATGTTCAACTGTCCATGACATTCAGAAGAACACCGAGCCAGGCAACAATTGGTGTTCTTATAGATACTGGGCACCAAAACTCTAGTGCTTTTATGCCGAGATGGACGAAGGATAAACAAAAAATGTATATATATTTTTCAGAAGGATTTACATCTAACAACTGACTAGTTGATTTGGACAGAGCAGTCCACACCTTCTTATCACTCGCGCTTTTCAATTTATTAATTCACTTTTAGTGAGAGTGTGGAAAATTCTTCACTCTATCGTAGAAGCCATACCGAGACCGATATGCAAGATAATACCGAGACTTGGACAATGACGGAGAGGCTGCCAAAAAAGATTGAAGTAGTGGAGATGGATTTCATGAGATGTATTAAGACACAAGGATGGACAGGATAACGAACGATGAAGTGAGGAAAATGATGGCAATTGGGGACAGAATGGGGGAAAAAATAATGAAGAAACTGAGTTTGAATGGGCATGCCAGAAGGATGGGAAAAGAAATGGCCCAGTCGAGTGAGGAAATACCAAGAGCGCGTAGAAGGAGAAGTAGGCCTTGAATTTTCAGTGGGAAGACAATACTGAAAAGGAAATGGCCGGACAAGCCTGCAAGGCAGCGATTGGAAGGACAGGAAAAAATGGAAAGATGCTCTTGGTTCGGACGGCAACCCTTGAAGGAGGGAAGAAGCCGCAGAAAGAAAAAAAAAATCATTATTCAGTAGATCACTACCTACACTCTTCCAATGAAAGTCTCAGTATTAAAAATGCACAAACTCAAATGTTACAAGATTGTATCTTATGCAATTTTTTATCAGGCCAACATAAATTAAAATCGAATATGAATACAAGAGATTGGAGCCTGAGTTGTTGGAGCACTTTTTGAAGCAGATTTATGTACTACTACTTTAAATCTAACCACAAATATAATAGTGGAAAACAATATAAAAGTGCAACGGATTACAACTTACCTTTGCTAAAGCGGTGTCTCCTTCCTCCACTGGAAACTATTTGACGGTGTAGCACTATTATTACTGCCCCAGCGTCCAGCTGCAAATTCTAAACCATTTCTAATAGCGGGTACTATTCTTAAAGCAGGATTCGTTACAATACCGTTTCTCTTTGGTTTACTTGATCTGTAATAAACATAATATTAATAAAGTTAAGGATAAATAATTTAAATAAGTAAAAAAATGGTAAAATTAATATGCTACTTGTCATAGAGAGAAGAACGAAAGCAATGAAGGATGAGGTAAAAAAAATTCTTCTGACTTGGAATTTTAGCAGTAGATTTAAGTGCTTAGTTTGATATACCAGTTTGTATCTGTAATGGGATCCGAACCACTAAAGATACATAGGATCAAGAGAACGAAGAATCAACATTAGTTACTTGCTACTTAGGTCAAACTAAGAAGGAAGAAAGCTATATATATAAGATATGGAAGCGTATAAATGCAACACGTCACTGTAAACAACCTTATCATTACTACCACTAGAACAATCTGTGTAATATTCTAATATGTAATCTAGTGTACTAGCAAGAGATGATTGTATATAAGCTAGCCCCAGGAGGCAGCAGCAACACTAGGGATTTAGCAGTAGCACTGGTAGATAGAACTTGCACTTAGCACTTAGCATCTGTTCTTTGTGTATAACTTGTAAGTTTGTAGTTTCGCAAAATAAAACAATTTTTAAAAAAGTATTCCGCGAGTCGAAATATTTAACTGGCGCAGTCGGAACGGACATCAAGATTCCATCAAATATTGAGGACATCAAGAGTCTAAAACCACTGGAACCAAACGGAGTAGGCAGCAAGAAATCTACCCTCCGCTGGGAAACCCAGTTACCTCCCGGAACGGACCGCGAACTACAGGACTATTGAAGCTGAGTTCTCGCAGCGAGCCGAGTAGTACCGCCGAGCATCACTCGAGAGACCACTCTATCGGGAGCAGCATCAACAATACCAAAGAACAGGACCAGTCAGCTCACCCCAAAAGACCAGAGTCCGAGCAATGCAGCCAGCACTCATCCTACTGTAAGTGTTCTTTATAATAATTTTGAAAAGAAAAAAGTTAAAAAAAAATAAAGAATTATATAATTAAAAGAATAACTTAGAATAAAGTTAAAAAATTAAAAATACAAGAAAAAAAATAATAGAATTTGAAAATTTGAAATTCTATTATATTAATAAAAGAAAAAAGAATTACAAAGAAATTAGAGAATTATTTAACAAAAAGGGATTAATAAATTTGGAAATTTGAAAGGAAACTCGTAAGAAAATAATTATTAGTGAGATTATTAAATTATTAATAGGATATTTATTTTAACAAATTCATTGAGCGATAATTAGCATAACTGCATGCTATAAATTTAGACATTTGTATTCTATTTATTTAAGAATTATTATAACATTTACTATGTCTCCCCACCCACACAAAACCAATCTTAGCACCCGCAACCTTAAACGTACCTAACCTAACCTTACCCTCCATGCCCCAACGGTAGTAGTACGGCAAATTCCAAAAATTGACAAGACCTACACTGATACTATTCCAGAATTTAATGGAAACCCACGAATTCTAAAATCCTGTAACGAAGTATGCGAGGAGATAATAGAACTTTTTGCAGTCTCAGATCCTCCAGACCATCCCCAGAACAAACTACTGCTAAGGATATTCCTACCCAAAATCACATCTCCAGCCAAAGAACAGATAAGTTCGACTCCCGTTAGCAAACTGGTCGGATTTAAAACTAGTCCTATCAAATACTTTCACATCAGGAAAAGACGACCTGACCATCACACGCCAACTATGCAACAATACCCAAAACAACAAAGTTACCTAGAATTATATTCCCTATTCCGAGACCTCATAAATCAATATGCAAGCCACATTTTTTCTACTATACAGAACCACTTACAGAGAGATTAGCACTTTGACAATTTTTAATAGGCATAAAGGAACCTATAGGAACATCTATACGTGCTCGAGTTCCCAGCACCCTAAACGAAGCTTATCAAATTTTAATAATGAGTTCAACCTCGACCTCAACAAATGGCATCAGACACCTCGAAAACCAAATAGGCATCAAAATTTCAAACCACGTAACTTATAAATCGTGCCCCTAACAATAACTGCAACTATCCTCAACCGCAACAACAATTTATTCCTAAATTCCCACAACAAAGACCTTATTTATCAAATCAACCCACAAGCTATACGCCTACTAAAATCATAGCATCTAAACCAACACACCTATGTCTATATCTACGCGGAACGCGACTATCAGACCAAATAAATTTGAACCTACCTTACCGCGAACACCGGAACAATTACACGCCATACAAACATTAAAACACGAAGAACATGAAGAACAAGAGGAAACACCGGACATTTTTTTAGGATTTCCGACGGACTTACTCCAATCGTCCTGACAAACATAAACCACAAGAACGGAAACCTACCATACATCTTACACGACCATAAAAGAATTCTCATTGACACAGGTAGCACAAGATCGTTCATCAAACCCATCATCGCCAATAAGTACTACGCAAATAAAATCATAAGTGAACCATTCCAAGTAACCACCGCACACGGTACCTCAACAGAACAATAGAGTACAACCATTTCTTTAACCGACTTATTTAATAATGTCGAAGCTAATTTAAAATTTTACATATTTGACTTCAACCAAAACTTTCACCTACTATTAGGCATGGGCAGTTTAACATCCCTAAACGCTCAAATTGACTTCACAAACAACACCCTAGTAACCCCAACCTCCAGGCACCAATTACTGTTTACAAAAAAAAGAAACCAAACCACTTTTGAAACTTACAACACCGAAGCCAGAACCTTAAAAGTCATAAAAATACCAGTCAATATAACGAACGGAGAAGTTATCATACCACATACAAAAATCGGCAACCTAGAGATCCCTGAATCCTTAGTAACACACAGATGGACCAGTGAAATTTACTAATCAAATTAAACATACGATAAAGACCACAGACGAAATTCCAGTATACACTAAGATATATAGATACCCACAAGTACACAGACAGGAAGTAAGACGACAAATAAATTCGTCATAGAGTACAGAAAACTAAATGACAAAACAATAGATGACAAAAACCCTCTTCCTAACATAACAGACTTACTCGATAAACTCGGGCAAATACTCAACCCTAGACTTAGCCTCAGGATTCAACCAAATGGAAATGGAAAAGGAAAGCATACAGAAAACTGCGTTTAACACCGAAAATGGCCATTACGAATTCCTTCGTTTACCCTTCGGGCTTAAGAATTCGCCAAGCACATTCCAAAGAGTTATGGATAACATTCTACGCGGAATCCAAAACGAATACTGCTTAGTATACTTAGAAGACATCATAATCTTCAGTACAAGTCTCCAAGAACACCTCATACGACTACGCGAAGTTTTAACAGACTCCGACAGGCAAACTTTAAAGTCCAAACTTGACAAGACAGAATTCCTCAAAAAAGAAGTTTCATACTTAGGACACACAATAACAACTGACGGCATAAAGCCAAAGACGAACAAAATACAAGCAATTCTAAATTACCCCTTACCCAAAAACGTGAAACAAATAAAAGCATTTTTACGCCTCTTAGGATATGACAGACGTTTCATAAAAGATTTTGCAAACATTACAAAACCCATGACAAAACTACTGAAAAAAGGCGCTACCATCAACATAACAGATCCAGAATACGTATCATGTTTAAATACCTGCAAATAACTTCTAACAAATGACCCTGTACTTCAATACCCAGACTTCACAAAAGAATTTATACTCACCAATTTTGAAACAAAGGTTAATAATGTTTCTGAGGACAGCACATTTGCGCATAAAGAGAAGTTATGTATAAAACTGCCTTCTATTAACTTGCCGAGGTTCAATGGATCATATGAAAATTGGCTAACCTATCATGACACTTTTAAATCACTTATTCATAATGAACCAAGTTTGAGTAATGTACAAAAACATCATTATTTAGTTGGAAGTTTGGAAGGAGAGACAGCAGAATTAATAAATTCTATTAGTATTTCGGAACAAAACTACAGTCAGGCATGGGATCTATTATGTGATAGATATAACAATAGTAAATTATTAATACATCATCATACATTCTTGTTTATTTTCGCTTTCAAAATTGGAACAGCAATCTGCCAAAAGTTTAAGGGAATTATTTAACAATCTTAGAAAAAATGTAAGGATTTTAAACGGATTTAATTTACCAGTTTCTTCTTGGGGGACATATATTAGTTTATTTGATTACATCTAAATTGGACGGAGACACCTTATTAGCTTGGGAAGAAGCTACTCTTAATAAAGATTATCCAAAGTTTGAAGATTTAGAAAAATTTTTAGAAGGCAGGTGTATTTGGTTGGAATCTTATGAGTCAAAGGGCGTAAATAATGGTAGTTATTTTAGTAAGAAGATAGATAATCAACGAATATCGAAATCTTTTGGTTTAAAAGGAAAAGGTAATAGGAAATATTGTAATCTAATTCAGGAAATTAAATGCATTCTTTGTAAAGGTAAACATAAATTATATGCATGTAAGCAGATTGGGAATAAGTCCATTGAGGATCGTAGAGCATTTGTAAAAGGTAATAATTTATGTTGGCAATGTTTAAATTTGGGGCACAGAGTGACGGATTGTAGACTGTCCAAGTACAAGAAAAGGTCAAGAAAGGCATCATGAAATGATGTGCAATAACCTAAAAGGCAATAAGTTTGAGTTTAAGAAGTAACCTGTTTTTAAAGGGAAGTCAGATTTGGTAAGTTGTTCTTTTTCAGAAACGAACGATTTTGAAGGTCAGGCTTTATTGGCTACTGCATGTCTGTACACTTATGATAATGAGAATAAACCAATAAAAAAAATCTGGTGTGAAACACTCACACAACTTTCTCTTACTCAAGTTCTCAAAATGATAATTGACAAATTTTATAGTTTGTGTACCAAATTTAATGAAATTCGTCGAAAACTGAAAAACTGTTCAGTAAAAGCGCACTTCCGGTTTACTAATTTTCTTGAAACTCGGAATTTCAGCCATCTATTTATTTCTAACTAATTATGTTTGGATGATAGTATTGTATAATCAACTAGGATAGCATTTTAGAGAAAAGCATAACCCCACCCCTCCCCTAAAAGTGCCCTTAAAAGAATTTTCGCAGAGAAATGTTTTAGATAAAAGTTGTAGATCTTTGCATGTTTAGTTTATATACGAAGTTTCAAAAAAATCGTCGGAGCCATTTTTGAGAAAATTGCGAAAAAGTGAATAAATCATTAGTAAAGTGGTAAAGTAAACGCACTTCCGGTTATCCGATTTTTTTCAAACTCGGAATTTCAACAACATATTTAATTCTAATTAACATTATTTAGATGACAGAATTGTCTAATAAACTGAAATAGCACTTTAGATGGAAACCTAACCCCTCCCCTCCCCCAAAAAGTGCCCTTCAATGCATTTTCCGGAGAAATGTTTCTAATAAAAGTTGTAGCTCTTTGTATGTGTGGTTGATGTTTGGAATTTAAAGAAAATCGTCGGAGCCATTTTTGAGAAAATCGCAAAAAAGTAAAAAATCCAACTAGTAAAGTGGTACTTCCGGTTGAGGAATTTTGACAGATAACGTACTGTCAGATCCATGGTGATACCTAAACGGAATATCAAGTTTCAACTTTCTACGGTTTTTCGTTTTTGAGCTATGCTGTTCACATACATACATACATACATACACACACACACACACACACATACATACATACAACACACACACACAGACCATTTGCTAAAAACCACTTTTTTGGACTCAGGGGACCTCAAAACGGATATTTCCGGTGAAAACTCGATATCGAAAATTTGACACGATTACAATACTTCCTCTTACTAGGAGTAAGAGAAAGTAATAAGGATAGTTTTAGATACAGGGTCGGAATTAAATCCTACATCTAGAGAAGTATTTGACTAGGTATATATACTTCAAAAAGTCGGATAGTTGGTATTAATAATTCAGTAATGCAGAGCTTCCATTGTTTAAATGCCAGCATTAAATCATGCTACACTGATTTTGAAACAAAAATAAAATTTAATATATTGGATAATTTTACTACCCTGAATTTGCCTAAAGAAAACTTTGATATAAAGAAATGGAATTTACCACGTTATATTTCAGAAAATTTAGCAGTTCCTTGTTTTAATTCCCATGGAAGGGGTATGATGGTATTTTGGGAGCGGAAGTGTTCTTTAAAATTTTAAATGGAGCAGAGCGGTTTATTCCCAAAACTCTACAACATGGCTTTATTTGCTTGGTATCCACAGAATTTAGCTTGATTGTCTCTGGACGTATTCCCACAAACACTGAAGATAAGGCATGTTGTATGGCACATCTTTGCCCTTATTCCGGTTCTGATAAGGTAGAAACTGTTGACAGGAGTAATCAGGAACCTGAGGTGGCTGGTGAAGAAAATTTATTTACGTTTAATAGTATGAAAAATGGAGTCTTTTCTGTAAAATTGCCCTTTAAATCAGACCCTTCACTTCTCGAAGATTCTTATAATGATGCTAAACGCAGATTTTTGAGTTTGGAACTCAAATTTTTGAAAAATCCCAGTTTAAAAATTAAATATAAAGAATTTCTCAACGAATATATGAAGTTAGGTTATATGGAAGTGGTTCCAGCTCAACAAATTTTTGCGGTTTCATCGTATTATTTGCCGCACCATCCAGTATTTAAGGAAAATTTAACAACTCAGATGAGGGTTGTTTTTGATGTCTCTTTCCGTACTACTTCTGGAATCAGTTTGAATAATATTTTTCCCCGGACCTTCATTGCAAAATGAGCTGTTTTCAATAATTTTGAATTTTAGGTTTGCGAAATTTGCTTTAATGGGAGATGTTTTAAAGCATTCCGTCAAATTTAACCAATAGATCCCAAGTAGATTGGCAAAGAATTTTATGGAGAGACTCACCTGATAAGGAGATTTCGCATTTCAGACTTTTAACAGTTACTTACGGTACCACATCGGCTCCTTTTTTAATGATTAGTTGCTTTAATCAGATGGCGAAGAAAATAGGAACTGATAACCCACTTGTGGCTCAAATAATAAGAAATAATTTGTATAGGATGATGCTATGACTGGATGTGACAGCGAAATTGAATAAAAAACTTACAAAGGGAGTTAACTAATGTTTTTAAAAGTTCTGTGTTTGAACTTCGGAAATGGTGTCGTAATTCTAACTGGTGTTAAAATCTAACTGGTGTTAGAATTACTACATCATTCTAACTGGTGTAGCAATTTGCACAGACTAGTCTGTGCAAAGGCAAAGTTATGCCCGACTAAGGTTTTAATAATACCAAGGCTTGAATTGTTGGGCATTTTATTACTAAAACAAACTTATGGAAAAGGTTGTGAGGACCATGGGTTTGAAACAAATTGAATGTTTTGGTTGGTGTGATTTGCAAATTGCCTTAGCATGGATCAAGGGATCGCCCAATCAGTGGAAGACTTATATTGCCAACAAGGTGGCGCAAATCCAGGATTGCCTTTTTAAGATTAACTGGAAATACGTTGCCTAAGGCGAAAAGCCAGTAGACATTATCTCACGAGGAATGTCATCGTCGCTTTTAGAACAGAATATATCTGGTGGGAAGGGCCACCGTGGCTGTCAAGAGCTTCAGGATATTGGCCTTTAGAAGAAAAGGTTTTGTTTTCAGATGTGGACCTAGAAAAAAGGAAGGTGCATATAAGTCTTTTAGGCCGGATTAAAAAGTAAACTTTACAATTTAGATTTTCATAATTTCATTCGCCAATATGATATTTTTTTCGGTTTGAAACTTTCTTACTAGAGACAATTTTGTTTTCTAAATTTGAAAAATTGTACATTAATTTTGATTTAAAATACATTTCAGCGGGTAAAAAGTCTAAATTTGGAAGGGCTAGCGGTGGAATAATTATGGGCATAAAAAAATCTTAGACACAACAAAATTGGATACATTTAAAAAAAATTCTAAATTACGAGGCTATTGAAATTAGAAATGGATTAGATTTATTTTATATATTACAGGTTTATTTAAATTGTGATAGATAGAACGAAGACTTTGAGGAGTTATGTTTCTTTTTCGAGCAGAATCTTAATTTACAAGTCATTCTAATTGAGGATCTTAACGGGAGAGTTAGTAGCGAGCAGGTTATTCCTAGATACTTATCTTTATCATGTAATGTGACTGAAGTGAGAAATTCTAAAGACTGTGTTCTCAATGGTAATGGTGTGAAATTATTAACGGTTTTTGAGGATCATAATTTAGTCTTATTAAACGGTAGAATGAAGGGAGATGTCCCCGACCAATACATGTTTATCGGGAGTGCAGGTTCCTCGGTAATTGATTTATGCGCAGTTTCAGCAGAGATACTCTCCAATATTTGCTCTTTTGAAGTTCTACTCGAGATATTTTCGGACCATTGCCCAATAACTTTTACGTTTAACTGCCCTATGAAAGAAATAAAAAACACTAATATTTTGCCACTTCTCCCCAAGCTAAAATGGAAGCCCGATTATATCAATATTTATAAAACTAAAGTAGAAAACATTGTAAATAGTACAAAATTTCCTTTACATGACCCTCAGAAAAGCTTAAACATTTTAATAGAAATAATATTGGATTTCGCAAAGAAACACAAATTGTTAAATTATAGCAACAAAAATAGTAAATGTATAACTTATAAACAGGCGTGGTTTGACAAGGAGTGTTCAATTGCGAGAACTCGAGCCTTTAATTTTCTTAGACTTTTCAGAAAAACAGATGCAAATTTCATTCTTCAGAAAGGGAAAATCCACTTTGCACAGGCTAACGAAATTAATAACAGACATACAAATAGGTTTTACTTTAGGAAAGTCTACAATAGCACTTTTTATAGATATTAAGAGTGCATATGATAACATTCTTCTTCCAAATTTAGCAACTAAATTATACATTAGGCCTGCCAACAAAATTTATAAATAATATAATAAATTTAATTAATGATAGAATCATTTATTTAAAAGTGAATAATAAATTAACTGGACCTGGGAATTTTATCCCCTCACCTACATACATTATATACAGCAGAGTTAGAGGGTTTGTTTTCTGATAAAGTTAAATTATTGCAATACGCTGATGACATTTGTTTATTTGCAACTAGCTCAGATATAACAGAATGTAAAATTATATTGAGTGATGATGTTATTAAAATGCAAAAATGGTGTACTGATAATGGTTTGGAAATATCAGTTGAAAAGTCTGCCTGCTGCTTGTTTACTCGTAAGAGAAGGCCGGATATACAAGATCGGGTACAAATAGGGAACCATTTGTTTCCGGTTAAGAATAATATAAAGTTCCTAGGCATGTTCTCAGATAGTAAGTTAACTTGGACTAACCATATTAAAACAACAATTGAAAAATTAGAGAAACCTATTAATATATTGCGAACGGTCATTCACAATTCTTGGGGGGCTGATCCCAATATAGCTTTACTTTTTTATAGATCCTGCATCAGGTCCATTATTGATTACGGTTGTATATTTTATGGACAATCTAGCCGAACTAGACTTCACACCATAGATGTTAATCATCACAAATGTATTCGATTATGCCTAGGACTTCTGAATTCTATCCCCATAAGCGCTCTCTTGAATGAATCGGGCGAAATGCCTCTTAAATACAGAAGGGAAATGATATCTCAAAGATTTCTACTTAGAATTATGGCTAGTAATCCAGAATTGTATACCAGAATTTGTAATTTGAGTATATATGATTTAACTAACAAATATTGGGAAAAGAAAACATCTCCTCTTCTATGTCAGTCGTTTACAAAGTTATCGAAATATTACGAAGTAATTAAAAGGGGAAATATACTTGAAGGTTTCTGTTTCCAATTCTCTCATAATAAACAAATTTCCATTTACAATGATTATAGCATTAATGACAGGCATTTTTCAAATATATCTCACAGAAACTTGTTAAGATCTAATTGGCCTACAGCTAGATTAATTTATACAGACGAATCTAAAATTAATGGAAAAAGTGGATGTAGTGTATACGATCCACAAAATGAAACTGAATTAACATATAAATTACCAGATATAATTAGTATTTATACTTGCGAGATGATTGCGATATTAATGGCACTGAAATATCTAAAATCTATATCTGCTAAGGATGCGATTATATTAACAGATAGCCAAAGTGCCATAGTCTCTTTAGAAAATATGAAAATATCTATGCAGACAAATTACATTTTGCTGGAAGTAATTGATATGTTTAATGTTATGAAAGAAGAGGGGAGCATCACCAAATTGATGTGGATAAGAGCTCATGTTGGGATCAAAGGGAATGAAAGAGCAGATTGTTTAGCCAAGAGAGCCGTAGAAGAAGGCGAAATGTTATATGTGAAAGTCCCTTTTACAGACTTGTATCCCGAGATCAAGTACTCCATACTTAACGAATGGCAAAATGAATATACCTCGGACAGAAAAGCGTTATTTTACAAATCAATTAACCCTAAAGTTGGAAAGAAGCCCTGGTATGGAAAATCGGCAGTTCAAAAGAATAAAGCTCGCATCATGAGTCGTCTTAGGATAAACCATGGCTTGTGTAAGGAATAATTAAATAAAATTAATATAGAGAGCTGCCCGAATTGTAGCCAATGTCAAATGTCTGAGAGCTTGGAGCATATTCTCATGATTTGTCCTAGATACGAAGAGGAGAGAAACAAGATGTTTAGTAAGCTATCCAAACAGTTGGATAACCCTTTCTATTATAAAAGTATATTAATAGAACCAATACACGAGACTGTGGATGCGATATTTGAATTTATAAAGGATTGTAAAATAAAAATATAAAAAAATAAAGAGGAAAATAAACTCGCAAGTAACAAACTTTGAAGCGTACATTTTGACAAAAATTAATTATAATTTAGGTCTAAGTATAATGGGGTGTGAGGAGTATCGAGTACTCCACCCACCCCTTAGTTTATGGAATTAGTTTGAATGACTGTAAGTTCGCTTATTATTGATTAATATTGTGGATAATAAATACTAGCTGTAGGTCTGATAGACTGTTAGATCAGTAAATTGAAAGGTTGTACAGGCTATGGCCGAGAGAGCTAATGCCAATAATTCAAAGAGAAAAAAAAAAAAATTGTACAACCCATGTACTACTGTAAAAATTTAAGTTTAATAGAAAGCAAATGTCTCAGTAATATAATAAATAATAAAGGAATAGAATATTGTGAATATTATAAGGCACATGTTCAATATTTAGCTTATGCTGTAGAGAATAGTAATTATAAGTTAAATCCATATGGATTACAATTACAAAATAGAAAATGTAAAAATTAATAATCCATCTGAAATCCAGTTGACAGATATAAACCAAATAAAAATTATACCACCTAAATTAAAAGATTTAGAAAATGTAAAATGGTATTCTATGAAAAGTGCTAAGTATAATATAAAAATCAATATAGATTATGAATGAAATAAATATTTAGAAAATTGCAATTATATGCTCACGTATCAAGGAAATAAGTAATAAGGAAATTTATTTAGAAAATTTAAGGGATATGAAATAACCTTCCGGCTTTGAAATCTTAAGGAGGGAAGAGATATGGAAGCGTATAAATGCAACACGTCACTGTAAACAACCTTATCATTACTACCACTAGAACGATTTGTGCAATATTCTTATATGTAATCTAGTGTACTAGCAAGAGATGATTGTATATAAGCTAGCCCCAGGGGGCAGCAGCAACACTTATATATATATATATATATACACTTATATATGGAAGTATTTAGCTTATATATATATGGAAAAAGAGAGAGAGAGGAAGTATATATATATATATCAGCTAGGTATATATATATATATATATAAACATCTGGTATTTTATCCGTCGTAGTGCATATTTATATTGTTCCTTAAAATACCAGGTGTTATCCAGCATTGCGGACCCATCCACATATTCAATATATATATATATATAAAGCTTACGGAGAACAGTTCAGACCAGATTTAACAGTCATCGATATCATTCTACTTTCTAATTCTCAGCCAGCCTGTCTCTCTCTTTATTATTCCAACATCTATTAACAGTGTTAAGTCCTTGCAGTTTGCGTTTCTGTTTATTATACAGGTTCAACACATCTACTAGTTGAAATAATGGGTCCGAATCATTAAAGATTTATAGGATCCGAAGAACGAAGAATCAGCTGATATTAAATCAAACATTAGTTACTCCCTACCTAGGCCAGACTAGAGAGGGGAATTCTATACATATATATAGAGCTTACGAGGAACAGTCTAAACATAGTCATCGACACCAGTCAGAAGATATCATTCCACTTTCTAATTCTCAGCCATTCTGTCTCTCTCTTGTTATATCATTTATTCTCTCGCTGCTTCATTCTCTATCATTAACAGTGCAAAGCCTTTGTAATTTGTGTTTCTATTTATTATACAGCGTTCAGCACATCTACTACTTTATCTCTTCTTCATCATTCCTAAATTCCTTCTCTCATCCACTATATATCGTTTATTATTTTAAAGTGATAATTTTGAACAGTTTTATAAGACCCCCGGACTCATTCATTTTCCTGCTAAAAATGTTATAATTAAAAAACAAAACAAAAAACGCGAAAATAAAAGACAAAAACCAGTGAAGGAACACATTTCCGGTTGACTGATTTTGAGCAAGTCCTTCGTAAAAAAAAAAACCTCTGGTGATTCCTAAACGGAAATGAGGTTTGAGCCTTATGCGTTTTTTTAAAAGTTATTTTGTCTAGTCAGGCCCGCCCATTCGCTTAAAAAAATGGTGTGTGTCCGTCGGAAAATAAATCTGGGACTATTAATATAGAACGCTTAACATAAATTTATTAACATTGTTTTCGACTTTTTGGCTAAGAAACGCAGTATGTGTACACTTAACTGACGTTTGTGTAGAGCCTAGGTAACAGTCGCAGGATTTGATGGTGAAATGAGGAAATATAAACTCTGGCTTGAAAATATGAGTATAGATAATGATTCCGTTTTCTTTCAAATTCCTATAAAACTCTCTGTTGACGGATCAACTTTCACAAAATATGTTTAAAATTTTAATGTTTTTCTTCTAATGCTGTACATTTTCCTCACAACTTTTGGATATTTTTTAATTCCGGTTTGCATGGCTAAAAGACCTAACAGTTTTCATAATTAAGTAATAACCCTGATCTCTGTTTTGATTTTCTTTTTCATTTATCGAATAGCTTAAGTTTTGAAACAATTAATTGAAAGTAATCTCCATGCATTTGAACTACATTTGAAACTGGGCCCACTTGACACTGGCTTTATGTGATCAGTTCTGGAACTCATATTTATTGCTCTGATAAGACATTTTTTATATATCGCGGAACGTAAATAAATCTATAAAAGGTAAAAAATACTTTACCTGTCTCTAGTTGGTGATGTTTTGTTGCCTAAGATTATCCTCATGTGCGTATCTCGAGAGAAATGGTCATCTATAACAATAAATTATACAAGTTTCTTTTAAATATTATTTGTTTTATTAATGTAAATGTTCTATAACTTGTGATAATTATAATTATATGTAAGGATTATATATACTTACTACAAGGATTATGAGGACTTGTCGGCGGCGAAGCGTAGATAGGGCTTGGCGGTTGTGACTGTAAAGGGCTCAGGATTTTTGATCTTCTAGAGCAATGTTCCAACTGTTGGGTAAAAGATAATTGTCCCTGGATGTTTAAATGTAAAAAAAAAAAAAAATTTAGCAAAGGTATTTTTAGGTCTTAAATGTGTTAACAAAAGTTGTCAGAATCATCAAGTTAGTTTTAATCAGCAGAATTTTTAGGTCCGGCAAGAAAAAGAAAAAAAAACTGATAATTTTGGATCTGCATTTGTCGTAAGATCTATGAGATGAAAGGTGTGGTTACCAGGAAGTCATAAAATTCAGAGCGCAATGCAAGTGTTAATTATTATTGAATCGCTATTGATTGAAAAGATGGGCTATGTTTTTTTAACCTAAACTGGCCGTGATCAGGCTCTCTCCCACTTCGGTTGTATTTTCTGCCAACAATGAAATGAATATGAAATCTTGACCAATTTCGCTTAACAACGAAAAACACATCAGGATGCTCTGCGTTTCATAGTACCTAGTACAGTCAAATGCGTAAGACAATTCAATCCATATCAACCGCGTTAACACCTCCTAAGCCTCTACCCAAAAGTAAAAGCCATTCCAATCAGCCGAATTTCTTTTTGTATACAAAAAAAACAAAAAAAAAACAACAAAGTTGACCAACTAACCTGAACATCTTTATGAGAACTCCTGGTGCTGTTTGTCAGATTGCTGCTATCACTGGAGACAAGTGATCTTCTTTTGCCAGCTATATCGGGAGATTCTTGCAGGCACGGTGCACTTGGACACAGTATTGCCCCTAAAAAGTTTATAAACTGAAATATGGTATAAATATATAACTTTAGACATGCCTACGATTCGACTGTATTTTCTGCCTTTTTTCAAGTCTTTAGTCAGAACTGACATCTTGCAAAATTATGAAACTATAAAATTAAAAAAAAAACTATCGAAAACAAAACATAAGTTGTTTAACTTGTAATTTATAAGAGCAACATTTTTTCCCGCGATAGCTTGCTTCATTTTGTAGTCATCGATCTGATTCGACAAGTTTGACCGATGTCTTCATAATCAGTGTGATATCAAGAGTCTTGCAAAGGACAAAATCAGTTTACATTGATTCCATCAAGAGTATTATGTAATTTAACAAACTGGAACTCGAAACTGGACGTCGAATGATTGTTGGTTCATTGTCTCATATTAACTGCTAAAGTTTATTGTAGACAAAAGGATGCGCCTTCATTCATTTAGTTCAGTTCGTTAAGTTACAAAGTATAAGTTCAAAAATGGGTTTATTCATTTATTTATCTTTTTGTTGTTTTTAATTTTGTAGTTGTTCGACACCGTCCGCCTACAATCGGCTGTCTCCGCGGTCACTTGCCCCTACTTAGCTAATTAAGCTACAATTAATTTCTAAGTAGTACGCCCTCTCGACTTCATGCGAATTGAAGGTTTCGTATTTCTCGTATGTTTTTTCTCTAACTTCAAAGTGTATTTTAAGAGTACTTATTCTCGATTTAACTCGAAGTGAAGGTTTTATATTTTTCGTACTTTTCTCTAAAGACAAGTTTAATTCTCGTTCGGCCCTTTGCATAAGGGATTACGTGTGCAGTGCCATTCTCTGCAGCTGCACCCTCATTAATTGGTACCCGCTGAGTTATCACGTCACCAGAGAGATACATCATCGCCTTGGCCATCGCAGCTATTCTCTTCTGTTCTTACAGGAATTCCAAGTACGGGAAGGGGCCGAATTAATTCGCACCGCCGTACAGGAACGCCATCTCTCCGCTGAGCCACTGAAGACTGCCAAGAAAGGTAAGCCTTTGATGTTCTATCTCTGGTCTTTATACATTAAACCACCCCTTAGGAAATTTATAACAAAATCTAATTTTTATACAGTCCACTCCCCCGCCCTATCGCGAACATAAATTATTTGGTCGTTCCGGGCCAGATATGCGGTAATAAGAGTAAATTTCATAAATTTTCATCTCTATTTTCTATTTTTGAGTTTTTTGTTCTGTTCACTTTCAAATAAATTCGTTATCTTTTGTTAAAATAAAGTGAAGTTATTTGCTTGTATTCAAAGTTCTAGCTAAAAATAGCCCTAGATTATTCTTTTAGTAGCCCGGGTCTAAGTCCGCCTTTCAAATATCATAGAATTTCGTAGTCAGTTCAAAACAAGCTCCGGTATTCTTCGGGGGTCTTCGAGCGTATTCGATCACTTTCATTCATCAGTAATTTCATTAACATTAATACCTCTAATCCCTTTATCTACTAACTAACTTTATTATTTGTTTATTTTGACTAGCCGTGTTTACCTGCTACTTCCGTATTTTTAATTCTTCTGTTTATTTACCTTTTTTTTCTTTTGTTATTAACTAAGCTCTTTAAATTGTTTATTCTTTCGTTGTTTTTTTTGTAATAGTTAATCACTTCCTATCCCGTTTATTAAATTATCTTTTTTTTTCCTTTTATTTATTGTTGCCGTAATATATCGGCACTCTTGCGTCTTTATACTCGTTAAAATTACACATTCTCAATCTGTTAATCTCTTCACCCCTATCTCAACTATTTCTTAATTCTGCTTCTTTGTAATTCTCTGGGCCATTTTCGGTTTTCACACTCGCATTTCGCGACTTCATTCTCGCAACGCCTGTCTATTTTACTCTTCGGCATGGCTAAAGAACCCACTGTTAAAGGAGAATCTACCTCGAGCTATACTCAGGTACTGCAATCCGCTCAGCGGCTCTTGGCCGAGCGTGATGCTATTTTCGCACAGGTTACCGGTATATATGACAGAGTGAAGACATTCCAGCTCGCACAGCTAGCCAGGTTGCAAGTTTATGTGGCCAAATTGGGCCCCCTCTCCCTCAACTTTGATGACGTTCAGGGGAAGTTGCGGGACCTCAATATCGTTCTGGAGAAGAGGGACCAGGTGGAGATAAATCAGGTAATGAACGCCTTTCTTGACCTGGTGGTCGATATAGAGGCGCACTTTCTCACTCTTAAGAAGCAGGAGCCCTCGACTCCTTCTGCCCCCGCTCCAACACCTCAAGGCGCTTCCAGTACGCCGTTCCATCCTCTAGAAAGGATCCGGATCCCTCCATTTAGCGGGGACATTCAACAATGGCCGGAATTCCTCAGCCTGTTCACGTCTCTGGTACATCAGTGTATGACCATCTCCGATGTTCAGAAATTCCAATATCTCAAATCGGCTCTGTCCGGCGAGGCAGCCTCGGTAATTTCTGGCATCGCTATAACCGAGGATAATTACCCGGTGGCCTTTCAGGCTCTCAAGGCTCGCTACTCCAATCCTAGAAGGATAGCGTCCATGTACTTCTCACGCCTTTCGGGTTTCAAGAAGATGTCCTCCCCCTCTTTGGCCAGCTATAAGGAATTTCTCAATATCCACCGAAATTCGGTGAATGCCCTTCAGGCCATGGCTCTACCCGACCTTGCTGATTTCTTACTCTTCTCTTTGGCCATCCGTAATTTGGACAGCGTTACGGTTCAAAAATTTGAAGACAGGATTGCCACCACGGGCATTCCTTCATTCCAGCAGCTAATGGACTTCGTGGTATCTCAGGTCCAGACATTAGAGTTACAACCTCTTGACCATGTAAATACGCGTTCTCCCGCGCCCCCCAAAGAATTCAAAGCCCCGCGAGTATGTATCGGCGAGTATTTATGGTTAATTCCGCAGTTACTAGGAGGAATCCTCCAAGCGGAACTCCGTCGAAAGCTTCCATTCCCGCTTGCAGTTTGTGCAAGGCCGCACACGCATTGACGACTTGCCCGGATTTTCAATCACTCTCCTTGGCACAAAAATACGAAGTTGCTCGCGCCAATGGCAGATGTTTTAACTGCTTGGGCTCGCACATGCGCCAGCAGTGCAACTCGCGTAATGTATGTCGGCTATGCGGCTCAGACCGACACCATTCACTGCTACATGCCGATCCGGCGCCCGCATCCAACCCTCAGCCTGTCCCGAAAGTGCAAACATCTGTCGCTTCTGCTGCTCCCGCGAACCCTGGTACTTCTGGTCAAGCCTGCTTTTTCAGTGCCACCGGTCCTCGTTTTCCTCAAGTATTGCTGGGCACGCTCAATGCCCAAGTTTTGGATTCATTCGGCCACCCTCGTACCGTCCGTGCGGTTCTTGACCCCGGCTCCCAAATTTCGGCCATCACTCGCCCTTGCGCCGAGTTTTTAGGCCTCATGTCAACACCCACACGCGCTCAAGTTACTGGGGTCGGTAACTCCCCCGTTGCCGCTTCTGGCATTGCCCATTTCGCGTTACATTCGCGCATCAATGGGTTTCAATTGCCCATACAAGCATTAGTGTTGCCTTCCATTGCCGCTCTATTACCGGCACGGCCTGTGCCTAAATCAGTTCTCGATCGCTTTGCGCATCTGCCGCTGGCCGACCCCACCCTCGGTACACCCTCTCATGTGGACCTGCTGCTTGGAGCTGATGTGTTCCCTCTGCTGTTGTGTGCCAACGCTCCCGTTGACACAAGCCATGGGCTCTCCGCTATCTCTACTCATTTCGGATGGGTCATTCTAGGAGCGCTCAATTTCAATGATCCGCCCTCACGCGTAACTTCGTTGCACGCTACCTGTGACCTTGCTGGTCAGTTGCAAAGATTCTGGGAGCTAGAAGAAATTCCTTCTCCTCGTGTTGCCAACCCCGACAATGATTGGGTTGAACAGCACTTCCGGGAAACCCATACCCGCAACCCTGATGGGCGTTATGTGGTCGCTTTACCATTCAAGCGCGGTTATCCGCCGCTGGCCGCTAACGCCTTTCCCCCTAGAGCCTCACTCATTAATTTGGAGCGTAAGCTGCACCGCCATCCTGCGCACCACAAGGAATATGAGGACTTCATGAAGGAGTACCTCCATCTTCAACACATGTCTTTCGCGATATCCTCGTCGAAATACATTATTCCGCATCATGTGGTCACGAAAGGTCAAAACGAAGCCCGCAAGATCAGGGTCGTTTTCAATGCCTCTGCCAAGGATCTTCACTCCACGTCATTGAACGATTGTATGTTGGCCGGCCCTAAGCTTCAGCGTGATATTTCAACCATCTTACTTTCTTTCCGCTTAAACGCTGTAGCGTTATCGGCGGACATTGAGAAAATGTACCGCCAGGTGCTGGTGCGTCAGGAGGATCGGTGTCATCAGCACATCGTGTGGCGTCCCTCCCCCGATTCGGTCATTAAGGAAATGGAACTCAACACAGTCACCTACGGCTTAACGCCTTCCGCCTTTCTAGCGCAACGCGTTTTGCTGCAATTAGTCGACGATGAAGGTGCAGCCTTTCCTCTTGCCTCTCGGGCTCTGAGGGAATGCACCTACGTGGATGACGTTATCGCTGGTGCCCCAGACATCGCCACAGCCCAAATGCTTCGCCAGCAACTAGAAGAACTACTCTTGAAAGGCGGTTTTATTTTAAAGAAGTGGGCCTCTAGTTCACCCGCTCTCCTAGCAAAATGGCAGGAGAATCCTGAATGTTGTGCCATTCCCTTCGACGCGAACGAACACGCGGTTCCGATTCTGGGCATCCTGTGGGATCCCAGTACCGATGTGTTTCGGTTCTCTCTGTCTCCTTTTGAGGGAGACATCACAAAGCGCACCCTCTTGTGCTACATAGCGCGCGTGTTTGACCCCTTGGGGTATCTAGCCCCAATTACTACGCCCTTAAAGATCCTGCTCCAGCAACTGTGGCTCGCGCAGCTACCCTGGGACGAGCTCCTCCCTGTGCCCCTCCATGCCTCTGCTGCAACGCTGGTTCAGCAGTTACCACTCATCACTAACTTCAGCATTCCCCGTCACATCCCCCACTCTGCTTCCGCTCGCCGGGACATAGTGGGTTTCTGTGACGCCTCCGCCCAAGCCTACGCGGCTTCACTATACATCCTCTTCCGGGACAGTAATCATGTGTACCCTACCCTATGGGTTTCTAAATCTCGGGTGGCGCCGCTGAAGGTTCTCACCATCCCTCGGCTGGAGTTATGCGCGGCTGTGTTGTTAAGTCGGTTGTTTAATTCTTTACGCAGCTCAGAGTTCATGCGTTCCTCTTCTCGACCACACCTCTTTTCAGACTCGCTGGATGTCCTACATTGGATAAACACCCCACCTCATCTACTCAATACCTTCGTGGCGAACCGAGTCGCCCTCATACATGAGCTAGTTCCCCAGGCTCAATGGGCACATGTCCCAACAGCCCAGAACCCCTCTGACTTGTCCACCCGTGCGATAAGCCCTCACAACTTTATGAAAGCCGACAATCAGCGGCTATGGCGGCATGGTCCTGAGTTCCTGACTTCCCCGCTACACGAGTGGCCTCCTCCCTTTGTGGGCTCCTCATCAAATTGCGAGCCAGCCGAGGTCTCTTCCTCACAATGTATGGTGACTGCTTCATCCCCATCGAACGATCTTCTCTGCCACATCCAACGCTTCGCTTCGTGGGTCAAGCTCAGGCGCATCTTCGCCTGGCTAAACCGTTTCCAAGTCAACTCTCGCAGAACCCCGTCGGAACGTGGTTCCACTCTCGTCCCGTTGTCTCCTTCGGAGCTCGAACATGCCGAACTTGCGATCATTCGCCTCACGCAGGCTCATTATTTTGTCGAGCTAATTCGTAACCTTCGTGCGGGCGTGGTTGTTCGCTCCTCACTCGCCAGCTTGTCTCCATTTTTGGATCGAGACGGGCTAGTCAGGGTGGGCGGCCGACTCACCAACTCCTCGCTCCAGTTCCATTCCAAACACCCCTTACTATTGCCTAAACAGGCGCATGTGTCGTCCTTGCTCTGCTCGCATTATCATCTGGCTCTTCTGCACTCCGGCCCCAATACCGTGCTGCCTTCCATCCGCTCACGGTATTGGATACTCTCGCTGCGCTCTCTGCTACGCCAGACAATTCATCGCTGCCTCACGTGTAGCCGTTTCAGGGCTCGAAGTTACCAACCACTGATGGCCCCTTTGCCCGAGCATCGGGTGTTGCCCGCGCGCCCTTTCGCTCATGTCGGAGTCGACTTTGCTGGGCCTTTCCCAACTCGCAGCTCCACCCTTCGCTCGTATGCAATCACCAAGGGCTATTTATGTCTATTTGTTTGTTCCGCCACCAAAGCGTTACACCTGGAGTTTGCCTCGGAGCTTTCAACTAAATGTTTTCTGGCAGCGTTAGATCGATTTGTGGCGCGTCGGGGCTTGCCCATTTGCATCTACTCAGACTGCGGCCGCAACTTTGTAGGCGCCGCCAAACAACTGAAAACCGTGCAGGAATTCCTCGCCGCGGCTTCCTGTGCGATAGATGAGCACCTCTCGACGCGTTCGATCACCTGGCGTTTCAACCCCCCCTACGCACCCCATTTCGGAGGCCTTTGGGAGGCTGGGGTGAAATCCGTGAAAAGGTTGCTGGTACGTGTAATAGGTGATCGCCCTTGCACGGCAGAGGAATATTTTACTCTGTTCGCCCGCATCGAGGCTGTTTTAAATAGCCGTCCGCTCGTCCCGGTAGCCACTGACCCCAACGAGTCTGCGGGTTATCTAACCCCTGGACACTTCCTGATCGGAGCACCTCTCTTAGCTCTCCCTGAGACTCCTCTCCCAGATACCTCGTCCCTTCGCAATCGGTGGCAGGTGCTCCAGCGCGTTCTGCAGACCTTCTGGAGGCGCTGGTCCCGCGAATACCTCAACACGTCCATCCAGCGTGCGAAATGGAACCGCCCCAGTGCTCTCGCCGCGGTAGACGATATAGTAATGATCAAATCCAGCAACTGCGCTCCACTGTCCTGGCCGGTAGGCCGAATACTTTCTCTGCATCCTGGCCCCGATCAGGTGCCCCGAGTGGCTTCCGTGCGCACTTCCGACGGGGTGGTCACTCGCCCCGTACGCAACCTCATTCCTCTCCCCGTTGAGGAGTGAGCCTCTCTCTCTCCTCAACTTCCTTCTCCCTATCCTCCTTCCTCTCCTTTCCCCCATCCGCGATTTGTCTCTGCTCTTCCTCTTGTTTTGTAAAATCTCGCGATTTTAGGTGGGCGGTATGTTCGACACCGTCCGCCTACAATCGGCTGTCTCCGTGGTCACTTGCCCCTACTTAGCTAATTAAGCTACAATTAATTATTCTAGTAGTACGCACTCTCGACTTCATGCGAATTGAAGGTTTCGTATTTCTCGTATGTTTTTTCTCTAACTTCAAAGTGTATTTTAAGAGTACTTATTCTCGATTTAACTCGAAGTGAAGCTTTTATATTTTTCGTACTTTTCTCTAAAGACAAGTTTAATTCTCGTTCGGCCCTTTGCATAAGGGATTACGTGTGCAGTGCCATTCTCTGCAGCTGCACCCTCATTAATTGGTACCCGCTGAGTTATCACGTCACCAGAGAGATACATCATCGCCTTGGCCATCGCAGCTATTCTCTTCTGTTCTTACAGGAATTCCAAGTACGGGAAGGGGCCGAATTAATTCGCACCGCCGTACAGGAACGCCATCCCTCCGCTGAGCCACTGAAGACTGCCAAGAAAGGTAAGCCTTTGATGTTCTATCTCTGGTCTTTATACATTAAACCACCCCTTAGGAAATTTATAACAAAATCTAATTTTTATACAGTCCACCCCCCCGCCCTATCGCGAACATAGTTGTTTATTTTTTGGCAGCTCTCAATTTTACAAGATACAATAATTCCAATGAAGCTTTGAAACAGATATACAATACTATCGAAACGTCGACAAAACTAGTTTTTTTCTTCCCGAAAACCTCAACCTAGTATCATTATTATATTTTTTTTTGAAAATAGTTGAGGTTTTGGGTCAGGAAATAATAAAAACAATCTTAGGTTTCCTTAAACGTTTCGGGAAAGCTTCCCATCTTCAATGGAGGACATCTATTGTAAAAATCAGACTTATTAATAGTTACAATACAAATTTTTTTAAAAAATATCAAAAACAGAAAATAAAATTGTCTTACTTGCAGAATGTATGGAGTTTTTAACTAACACCTAACTTATAAGTACAAGTAACTGGATTGTTTTGAGAGAGAAACTGGGAGAGAGGTTCTCTTTTGGTTATTGTTAGAAGCACAGATAACATTAATAGAAAAAAGTTTTTTTTTCTATTGAATGTTATCTGTGCTTTTAACAGTTATAAAGGTTATTTACAGAAAACCAAAACAAATTACGAATTTAGTATTGTTTTACCCAAATACACAGAGAACTCGATATTGCAGACAGACATACACACACACACACACACACACATGTGACCAATTAACAGACAGCTTCTTCTTAACACTTAACACATAACCAATAACATCACACTACCACATAGGCCAACCTCATCAAGAAGACCGAAACCCCGACTCCATTAACACCTCTAATTTTTTTTCTTCTTCTGTTTATCACTATGTGTAAAACTCTATGAGAACTGGTACATATATTTTGATTGTAAATAAGTAAGTATTGTTTTGATGTTAAAATAAGTATGTGTTTGTATGTTGAGTTAGGTCCTTCTGTATCTGTATTTAAGTTGATTGAGTTTTTAGAAGCATTAATGTGTACTGATTCTTTCATCAACCTGCTGTGAAAGTTCTTAACTTTTCCCCATATTATTATGTTGTCAAAATCTGGTTTATGGTCTAAAGTGGTCATATGCATCGATAATCCTACATTTTTCTTTTTCAGCATTATGCCCTTGTCGTGTTCTTTCATTTCCTCTATCAGTCAAATGCCTTTTAGTTTGTCCTACTTAACTTCCTTCGCAGTTTTGGTATTCTATTTTGTAGATCGTATGGGTTTGTTTTGTCTTTTGGATGTTTTTTTTTTATGTTTGAGGAGAATCTATTTCAGGTATTGTTACTGTAAATCCAAACTTTACATTTTTGATATGTTTGAAAACATGTTCTACTTTGTTCGATAGAAGTGGATCATATGGTAGTTTTATATAAATTAGAGGTACTGCTTGTGTTGATTGTCTGTTTTTTATGTCTTTATCTCTATTTTTTGTTGTGTATACAAGACTGTTTGTTAGTTTTAAAGGGAACTGATTTTCTAATAATATTGTCAAGAGAGATCTATTATTAGCTATTAGATAAAAATAGCAGATAAAATAATAGCATGGTATTTTGGGTCTGCTATTATTTTTGCTTTTTTATAAGTTTTAAATATTGTTGATTTTGGGTGATTCGATTGGAAATTTAGTATTCGTACTATATTGGTTTGTAGTTCCAATCTGTTGTGATATTGAGGTTATTGTCCACAATTATTTTCAAATCTAGGAAGGGGATCTGTTATCAACTTCTTTTTCTATTGTAAATTGCAGATCTTTATGAAATTGGTTGAAAAAGGGTACAAAAGGGTTTTTTATCAATTACAAACAATAAGTCATCAACATATTTGTAACATGCCTTAATATGAGTGTTATATGTATGTGGTTTCAAATTTTTTTAATCCAATCATCTAACAAAGCGTTCATACAATTGCATGCGATATCAACAGATAAGGAACCTCCCATCGGGACTCCGTTTATCTGCAAATATGAACCTTCTATAGATTCAAAGTAGTTTGATGAAGAAATTAGATTCAGTGTGCCTATGTAAGTATTTTTGTCAAGTAGTACGTGGTGATATTTTGTCCCATGATTTTTCTATATATGCTATTATAAGATCGACCGGTATGTTATTAAAGAGAGATTTTACATCTAGAGATGCGAATATATCATTTTTGCCTAAAACTGGGTAATTCAACTTGGTTTTAAGTTGTAACGAGTTTTTAACATCATTGTTACACAGAATACTCGTAAATTCTTCATATGAGATTTTTATTTGTTAGTTTTAAAGGGAACTGATTTTCTAATAATATTGTCAAGAGAGATCTATTATTAGATAATATTATTATTAGATCCCTTTGGAAACTATTAGTTATTTCTAATATCTTTTATTGAATTCTTTATTAGAAATCTCCCAAAGTATTAAATGCACCTCTTTCACTTCAAGAAAATTGGAAGATCTAGTAAAGACGCCTTTTCAACTATAGTTAGCAAGTACTAGTCATATCGCTATAACCAGGAGCGATTCCGATCTATTAAAGATCAAGAATCTATTTAAAATGTAAGGCAATAGTGCTGCCAATTCCAAAACTGGAGAGAGTAGTCTTTTCAAAGGATATAATAATCCAAATAATATAGGCATTAATCATGTTCTGAAGTGGAGAGATAAGTTTTCTTCGTAATCTAAGTTATTTAAACTTCAGTAGATCGAGGACCGAGTTGGCTGCTCATAGGTACACATAAATAATATTATCAGAGTAGTCCTAACTAAAAATTAGAGTCAAGAATGCAACGCTGTATAACATAAAGGGCACTTATAGTAAACTGTAATAAAAATTACCATTTGGTATTGGAAGAGTACTTGGAGGAACTACAACGTTAGTGGTGGAGGATGTAGCCTGTTCTAGCAATCTGACGACAGCTTGATGTCCACTTTTGGCCGCCACTCGAAGAGCATTTCTACCGCACTGATCACAATGATTAGGATCTGCTCCGACGGACAGCAGCACTCTTACACATTCTTCGTGCCCTTCTTGTGCGGCTATTCCTGTTTAAAACAAAAATTATTCCGGGTGATTTGAACCTATTGTATTTTTCCTTCTTACGTTTCAAGTATAAACCTACATCACAAATCGCACACACAAACCTAAAGCCGTTGCACCCTGGTTACAGGTATCATCGGCCCTGGCATTATTTTCTAACAATACACGGACAACTTGGGCATGGCCTTGCCAAGCTGCTGAATGCAATGGTGTTCTTCTTTCGTTGTCTGTGGCATTCGGATCTGCATGTCCAACTTGTAGAAGTAGTTGTACCATTTCTGTGTGCCCTTGCCAAGCACTCACATGTAGCGCCGTGCGTCCCTGTAAGAAATATAAAGTCAGTGTAAGTTATTTAAAGTCACTGATGATGAATGTATGCTGAAAACACGTATCAAATTTGTATGTAGTGAATTTAAACAAATAAAGTTAAGTTTTTTGGCACTGTCCAGTCATGTCAACGGTTATATTACAAGTTTCAATTGTAGAGGTTAATTTTAATTAATTAACAAAAAATGGAAAATTTGATTTTTGTCCTCAACTTCCAATTATCAATTTTTTTTACACTCTTGGATTATACAACACATTTAATTAACCTTAACACTATTACTACCACGGTTTTATATATACCTATTTCGACCCAAAAACTGTCAAAAAAAAACACCATTATATAATGCAAATATATGGAACCAATTGTTAAAAAAATATAGTTTTGTAGCCAATAATGAATGAGCTTAAACTTGGGACGATCTCTTGACTTACAGCACTCTGTTCTAAAAATATTCAGCCTGACCCTCGTACGTATTCGGTTTTTGTTAATATTCATAATAATTATCATGTTAGTTGTCAAAAACAATTTACAAAACGAGAATGTAAATCCCTAGCGAGTGTGTAAAATGATTTAAGATTAGAAAATGCTAGAAAAGCTTTAAGATGTCAACAGACAACCAACTCATGGTAGAGAAATTGATACATATACAATACGCGCATTATAGGGCCAGATGGAGAGAGAGGAAAAAAAGATACAGCAAAGTTCATTTAACAATTATTACAGGAAAAGGCAAAAATTTTATTTGGGAAAAATGATCACCTCAAAAAATAATTTTAAGGTAAAATTGTAAAACATGTCTTTTGGTAGAAAAGTCCGACCATTGGTAGAAATAGTGTTAATATTATATAGAGATTCGAACAGTGGAACTCTTGACCCTGGAACATTTTGTATTACGTCGACATAGAGACCCCCTTACCTAAAATATTCAGCATACTGCAAACGTATCTTATAGAACACATACTCATTTGTGAAGCCCAACAACATCACCAATGTATATCTTAAAATAAATTTTAAAGAAAATTATTGGAGCGGTTTGCGAGAAAATCGTAAAATCAAAATTAGTAAAATGGAAATTTCTGGTTGTTATTTTTGATCGAACCACTTGCCCACACAAGTTATTCAAATGACTAATCTTGTCTTTTATTTTACAATTACGAACGGTAATGATTTAATTTGAACTTG
>JAAEAF010005033.1:0-88689 GCA_011037195.1 Triatoma infestans | reverse complement strand
TGTTGAAATTCCGAGTTTGAAAAAAATCGGATAACTGGAAGTGCGTTTACTTTACCACTTTACTAAATGATTTATTCACTTTTTCGCAATTTTCTCAAAAATGGCTTTGACGATTTTTTTGAAACTTCGTATATAAACTAAACATGCAAAGATCTACAACTTTTATCTAAAACATTTCTCTGGGAAATTTCTTTTAAGAGCACTTTAGGGGAGGGGTGGGGTTAGATTTTCATCAAAGTGCTATCCCTAGTTCATTATACAATTCTATCATCCAAACATAATTAGTTAGAAATAAATAGATGGCTGAAATTCCGAGTTTCAAGAAAATTAGTAAACCGGAAGTGCGCTTTTACTGAACAGTTTTTTCAGTTTTCGACGAATTTCATTAAATTTGGTACACAAACTATAAAATTTATCAATTATCATTTTGAGAACTGGAGTGAGAGAAAGTTGTGTGAGTGTTTCACACCAGATTTTTTTTTAGACAATAATATTATTAAAATAAATATAATTTAAACATGTGTTTTTATATAATTCAGTATTATTACAAAAAAAAAAAATGATTTCCTTGTAAATTCATTATATAATTAATTTTGACTTTATTATATAATATTTACTCTTTGAGAATGGTGCAAAAAAAATACGCCGAAATGTTAAGTATATTGTAAGAAATCACAGAAAAAATTTCTGAAGGTTAAAATATTGCTTTTTTTTTAAAGGTTTTAAAAACTTCTACCTAGCTAGGGAAAAAAATAAATAGATTATATTCAATATATAATTAGTCTATAACCTACCTACACAAATAATCATTTTCGAATAATTTTTAAAATATTTATAAGGAAAATTTTGTGCCATTTTTTTTTTTTTAGGTCATTAACATAAATAAAACGTATAATAATAATCGTAAGAACAAATTACGAAAAATCCTTCTAAATTTAAACATATCCTCTATTAATTGTTTTTTTTTTTTTTTTTTTTTTTTTTTTTTTGATGAACAAATAATTTCTATATTTAACCTAAAACAATTATTATAAATACTTCCTGGTAAAAAAACAAAAAAAAAGCGCCCAAGGGAAAAAATGGTTTTTCGTCTTGTGAGAAAATTATTTAACAACGTGTACAATACAATCTTTATTAATATCAAATACACATTGGTTGGTTTCTGAAATTTTTTTTTTTTTTTTTTTTGTTCTTTTCAGGGTCTTATAAAATTAGGACAATTCTGAATTATATACAGGGTGACCAGAGTTATATGCTCCACCCACTTTTTTTTTTAAACGGCGGGAAATTTCGAAAAAATAGAAAACACGTATTTAATCATTTTTAGTCTAGTTTATTTTCAGTGATTGATCCATTTTTTTATACCCCAATATCCCGAGATACAGCATCCAACTTTTTTTTTTTCAAATGGAACATTATATTTTTTTTTGCATATTTTTATAGTAATTGAGCCTCTAAAAAAAATAAAAAAAAAAAAATTAAAATCGGTTAGGTTTTTCAAAAGTTATGGTAATTTAAAATATGAAAAACAAATTTCAGTTTAATGTCAAAATTACCTTATTTTTTCTTTAAAGAAGCTCTTCAAACTGGGCACCATCAACGGATAGGCAAGCCAAAGCTCTGGACTTCCCACGCTCTGTTTGTAGCAGCACTTAGGTGGCAAAGTCAACATCTAGGCAGGCTAGAGTTATTCGACGTTCCATATCTTCGACTGAAGTCATGGGATTAAGGTTACTGTACATTTATTTTTTAGATATCCCCACAAAAAATGCACAATTTTATGGACTGATGAATCAAAGTTTACCAACAATGGCCTTCTTAATCGCTGGAACTTTAGAATATGGGCAGAAGAAAATCCACAAGTTACCTTCGCCACACGCCATCAGGTTGTTTTTTCTACAAACGTTTGGTGTGGAGTTTTAGGAAACCAACTAATCGGCCCATACTTCTACAGAGGGAACTTAACTGGTGAAAGGTATCTAACTTTTTTAAGAGACATTTTGCCAGTTCTGCTTGAAGATGTTCCTCTAAAACGTCGGCTAGATATGTATTTTCAACAAGATGGTTGCCCGGCACATAATGCGAGAGTTGTTCGACGTTACCTGGACAGAAATTTCCACGAAAAGTGGTTAGGAACTCATGGTCCGATCCAATGGCCACCTCGATCTCCGGACTTAACCCCAATGGACTATTTTTTGTGGGGATATCTAAAAAATAAAGTGTACAGTAACCTTAATCAGTTGAACAGCTTCTTTAAAAAAAAAATAAGGTAATTTTGACATTAAACTGAAATTTGTTTTTCATATTTTAAATTACCATAACTTTTGAAAAACCTAACCGATTTTAAATTTTTTTATTTTTATTTTTTTAGAGGCTCAATTACTATAAAAATATGCAAAAAAAAATATAATGTTCCATTTGAAAAAAAAAAGTTGGATGCTGTATCTCTGGATATTGGGGTTTAAAAAAATGGATCAATCACTGAAAATAAACTAGCCTAAAAATGATTAAATACGTGTTTTCTATTTTTTCGAAATTTCCCGCCGTTTAAAAAAAAACTGGGTGGAGCATATAACTCTGGTCACCCTATATAATAATCATTTATAGGGTTTGTTACGCTACTTCGTTGAATTTTCCAAACTGATAAATGCCCTTTTTTCCCTCTATAATTCTTTTTAAGTTTAATGTACCTAAGTTACGTCTCATTATTGGAGCAACATAAAATTTTTAGTTCGTATTTAAAATAAAAATAAAATCATTCCTTGAGGAAATCATAAACAATGGAAACCAGTTATCAATACAAATAGATCAATTGAAAAAAATTATGATTAATATAAAATTCTGAACACAATGTATTGCGTTCACATTGGTTGTTCTATGTTCGTAACAATTTGTGGCACCCGCACAATTTAAGCTTATTCAAGCTTCTTTAGTTTAGCGAAATGTTTTTCCGTCCGTCTCTTAGTAAGTTGTATTTTTTTTTATCCCAATAAGAATTGACTGATTTCAGTGCGTTTTTGCTTATATTATCTTTTATATGAAAATAAGGTTGAAACAAAATTTTCAAATATTATTTTAGAGAAAAGGCCGAAGTCACAGATTCTCGTTTAAAACAAAAAATCCTGATTACTTGGAAGGTAATGTTTTTTTTTTTTAGAAAATTAAAAAAATCTGACAGAATAGAAGAAGTATTCAATAAAAACATTAAAGCTTTGCTTCGAAATTGCTTGTTATATCCAGATTAATTCTCAAATTTTACTTTAGGCATGAAAATCTGGTATGAAATACACTCATATTCTAATAAATACAATTTATCCAAGAAATTTTCTTTAAAATTGCAACGTTACAATGTTTAGTTGGGCTGGGCGTAAAAATCGTGATGGGGATTTTTACTTGTATACCTGAGCGGCCTTATGTGGGGGGAGCACTCTGTCAGAACAAAAAAAAAAAAAAAACCTTGTGCAGTTATAAATTTAAACTAACTTCCACAATACCCGCCCCCAAATATCAATTTTTTCAGAACAATGTTTCAAATAAAAGTGATACGTTTTTATCTATGCAGCAAGCATTTCTAGATAACCTATGTAGTGGAAGAAAGAAATAAAAGAAAATAATAGTTTTGAAAAATAGTTTAGAATATTTTATAGTATCAAAAATCTAATTTTGTTAATATTTTAAATTTATCTTAGTGCAGTGAAAAGAGTCAGGGAAACAAAGGCACAAAAATCCGTTAAATTAATACAATACCACTTGGCCAACTGTTTTGTTAGAGAGGGCATTCCTTCAGGACAGTCTGCATTCTGCTTTCAAAGCCAAATGAAACCAATTCCTGAACACTTGCTTCAGGAATCGCTCTCATAAACCATGCGAGATTTGCCTTTATTCGAGATCATTTATTAAGATATAGTTGGGTTGGAGACACCGAAGCAGAACACTTGTTTTTCGCTCTCTCTAGCATCACTGCATATTAATAAGTTAATAATTTATTTGCAAATAACTTGTAGTTATTATTTTAATAGAATATATTTATTGTTAGCAGTGGTGACTACCTTCTTATTTCTGATACTTCTCTCTCTTAAACATATATACTCACAAGCCCATTTATAAACCGCTCAAGCCACTAACTACAACAACACGTCACATCAAAAAACATTTCACCTATTACCATCAAATTTGGAATTTTACCAATGTTTCTAATGTGTATTACTATATAGATGGTACAACCCCATATATTATACTTTGAAAAAAGCAAACGCTTACTGTTCCCTCAGAACTCACAAAAAATCAATTCGTTTCGAGGTAGATAGTATACGGACGTTTAAAGAAAATCGTTGGAGCCATTTCCGAGAAAATTGCAACAAAAAAAATCAGTAAAGTGGCTCTTCCGGTTAATGAATTTCTGCCCGAAATCTTAATGTCTGATGCGGTGGTATTACCTAAACGGAATACCAAGTTTGAGCTTCCTGTAATTGTTTCTTACGTAATCAGTAGATCCCCAGAACATATATTTCCAGTGAAAACTCAATTTGGAAAATCTGGCATGGCCGCAATACTTCCTCTTACATTAAGAGGAAGGGGAAGCAATAAGACCAATGAAAATTAAAGCTGTGGCGAGGGAACACTCTCCGGTGGCGGTCGCCAGTGCACTGAGAATGCTCCGGGCGCCAATAACCATACATGTTGACGTGCCTTAAATAAATAAAAAAAAATATTTTTAGATCTCTCGATGGAAATGTGTTGGACCTTGATGTAAATAGTTTGATAGAGTAACAATCGATTATATAACAAAATATTTGTAAGTTAATCAAAATATAATTTGCAAATCGATAAAAAAAAACAACAATCCTATATTTTACCTGTCAAATAAATTTCAATTTTTTTTAAATTTTTTTTTTGCCCAGAATAATTAGAATAATATTATTGCAAATGGAGTATGGCCTTCTTATCAGTTGAAGATCATTATAGCCAAAGCCTAGAAAATTAGAAATTTCCAAATTTATCCCTAATTGAATGTAAATTATCGCACATATATTAATGGTTATTCTGTTGATAACACTTCTAGGAATTAAATAGATAATGTGGAAACAAAATTTACAAATTATTAGACATTAGTGTTTTCAATGTTCAACATTTTTACAAGTAGTTTTTTGATGTTTTCTGAGGAAGCTTTCCTTTAAAAATTTATTTCATTATACTTTTTCAGTATTTTTTATGGTTCTACCATATGTTAATATTATAAACATTTTTTTTCGACTCAGCGGACCTCAAAATAAAGTATTTATTATGAAATCTTAATTTCGAAAATTTGACACGTCGCAATGCTTCTCTGACTAGGAGGTAAGAGAAAGTGGAAATAATGTATTCATTTAAGTCACACCTCCTGTTGACGGATTTCGACTGAAACCTTCCTTATCTTAGATCCCATTGTATTGGTATCTAAAACGGAATATATCAAGTTGTAATGGTATGATTTTTCGTTTATTTATTTTTTTGTTGGTATTTTGTTGACTAACACAGATAGATAACAGCAACAATCTTTAAATACATTTTTATTCGTTCGTTCGAGAATGTGTATTTCCGGTAAAAACTGAAACCAATAAAAGTGCCATTCAATCAGTAAAGAGACAAAGGATTGTTAATCTAAGAATATGTACTGTATGCGTATAACATGATTCTTTCAGTCTCATAAGTTGGCAACCCTGTTATCAGGTTAAAACAGCTGTGGTCGAACAGGTGACCTGATTAGTAACCTGCTAGATGACCAATCACTGTCTACTCTATCGCTGGAAAGTATCTCGTTTTCATACTCTATACAAGAAAACAGACGAGTTACAATAGAAAAAAAACAAGTTTCTGCAAAAAAGGGCAGTGGTATGCAGAATGGAGAAGTTTATTTACTTACTTCGGGACGATCATTGGTAGCCCACATATTACGCAATCATCTGATTAAAAGTATAGAAAAAATAAATTAGGTTGGTAAGTTATGGCCACGTTCAAACTTTTAGCTCCCATCTCGCACCATTCTATTTTATCGATTTGTTAAAAATAATCTAGTAGAGAGACTGGAAATATACATAAATTAATTAGAGGGGGCTATTTATTATATCGAATTATAAACAGTGGGGGGGGGGACCTAAAACATTTCTGTCCCTTTATTTATCGTATAAACTTTATAATTCTTATCCATTAACTAAACGCATGAATTACGTCAAACAAAATGTAATTTTATTAAGAATTATGACAAATAGTGTTTAATTTAATTTTTATCACATCCTTTTTCCAATTAAATAGGTAATAGTAAACAACAACCATTTCCTAAGAATGTTGAAATGTTTAATTTCATCAAAAGTTTACAATTCAAACACTTAATTTATTCGCTTACTTTCTTATTATTTATTTCAAATGGGTTTTCCATTTCCAATTGAATATATTATTCAATTACTGTTTGGAAATATAAATTAGAAAATTTTCCATTAATTGATATTTTACATTTTATAACACTTAATAAATAAAATATATACATATTTATAGTTTTCAGAAAATACATTACCGTGATGCAAATTTATTCTGAACTGCAGTAAATAATTACAACCCTGCAATGCTGTTTTTTACTAAGTAAATGATAATCGTCAAATTTTTGATATCGAGTTTTCACCAGAAATACAAGTTTTGAGCTCCCCTGAGTCCATAAAAGTGGTTTTTAGGGAAAAAACTGTTTTTGTGTGTTTCTGAAAAGCATAGCTCAAATACGCAATAAGTTCGAACTTGATATTCCATTAAGAGATGTAACCAAGGGGAATTATGTGTAAAAATTTTTCAACCAGAAAAGTATCACCTTTACTAAATTTTTTTTTTCTTCACTTTTTTTACGATTTTCTTGAAAAGCAGCATTCAATGATACCAATGATCTTACCCTGGAAAACAGTGGTCATACGCCTTAAAACCATAGGTAAGCTTCTGTTCAGCCATAGGCAAACATAACCATTCTGCCACTACAGAATCTTCCCCAAAATAAACACAATTTTCCTGAATAAATATTTCAAATAAATACACACTTTTAATCTAATACGTTACACTTCCGGTTGATAGCTAGATTTTGACATAAACAGATGCGGTGATTGTATCTCGTAAATGGAATAGCAAATTTTAACTTCCGGTGATTTTTCGTTTTTAAGATATTTTATTCATACACACACATACATACATACAGATCAGACCGTTCGCTAAAAAAAAAAATATATTTTTTCCCCAACTTTTGAAGTCATCGAAACAAGTATTTCCGGTGAATGAAAATTCACGTTCACAAGAACTTTATCCTATAAGTAGAACATAGATAAAAGCATAATTTATGTCCTAAATAAACATAAACCTTTCCAAAATATGATGATATTTGTTTTTTTCTTGATCATTGTGCAAAGATAAGAAAGTCCATTAATGTCAATTAAGGAGGATATTATTAAGCTCTTACCAGTTCCTTACAATACATTTGGATCGATACTAAGGGGGAAATAGGGATCTAATTTATGTGGTTTTTCCTTCGAACTACACCTTCTTTTGGGTTGGTTGGGAAACAATAGAGGATAATATTTCTCTAGTTTTAATCGATATCATAAGTATAAAATACATTTTAATTGACCTTAATTGTTCATATTAAGGTTATAAATAGGAAATGTAAACAAAAATATTGTATATATCTTCTTTTTTTTTTTTTTTAATATATATATCATTATTATTATTATGGTTAATGAATCATAAATATTTTATGCAAACGCGCATGCGTAAAGAAATAAACATGAACATAAATACGCACTTAGAAAATTTATGAGTCATAAAACTATAAGTTAGAAATGGTCAATAATGATTGTGTAATTTATAGTATACAATTATATATATATATACATATTTATTTATATGGGGCTTCCCACTTTATAGATAGGCTATATATGTGTATTAAGTAACTATGGCAACAACACATACACGCACATAACTCTTTGTCCACGCCAGTTTCAGAATGACCTGTTTTTGTAATCCCTCGCAGTTCTTGTCATAAACAAGTAGTTAACCTTGTCTAAAAAAATAATGACGCGGTCGGTCGGTATGTAAAGAGAGAATTTATAATACAAGGCTGAAACTTTGTCCATTAATCTGTAATTGCTAAAATTGCGTAGAATGGATGTGATTACCTATTGTCATTGTTAGCGGAATTATTATTATTATTATTTTTTTTTTATTACCTTTCTTTATTCCATTCTTTTTAAAAAAACGAAACAAACCGAACAGTTTTTTTTAAAGATCAGCCTTCTATGAATTCCTTTTTATTTTATTGAAATTTATTGATTTAGATAACTCGGGAATTCCAAAATTTCGCCCACATTATAATATTTTTTTTAGTTTAACATATGTCCACTACTAAAAAATCTGTTTCATTTACAGGCAAATATGGTTTCATGAGTCAGAAAATGATCTAATCTCAACTGAATACAATTCATCCATCGTTAGAGGAAATTCACCAAGTTCGTGTAGAGAGTGCACTTCAACTTAATGTTTCTGTTACACTCACACTTGTTGGTGAGGGAGGTTATAACCTCCCCACATATATACAACCAACAAGTGTAACAGAAACATTACGTTGAAGTGAACCCTCCACACGAACTTGGTGAATTTCCTCTGACGATGGATGAAAATCCGAAACCGATCAGGAACAATATAAATATGCATGCTACTACGGATAAAATACCAAATGTTATCCAGCATTGCGGACCCATCCACATTTTAAACTATGGTAAATATATCTTTTTATGATTCCAATCACAGAATCTATTCAGACTTTATCCAGTATTCTCCCTGTCAAGCCTATTAACCTACATAACTCTCCCCGTCAACCCTATTAACTCCATAACTCTCCCTGCCAACCAAACTGTTATCCTTTAGAATTCTTTCTACAAATCAATTAAGAGGATCGTCCAATAATTAGAGACAAATGACTATAGTATCGATGTGGTATATTAAATGAATCTTCCAATTTACATATTTTTACTTTCTCTTACTCCTAGTAAGAGGAAGTATTCCAATCGTGCCAAATTTCCGTTATCGAGTTTTCATCGGAAATATCCGTTTTGAGGTCCTCTGAGTCCAAAAAAGTGATTTTTAGCAAATGGTCTGTGTGTGTGTGTGTATATATGTATGTATGTGAACAGCATAGCTCAAAAACAAAAAACCGTAGAAAAAGTTGAAACTTCCTATTAGGTATCACCATGGAATTTGACAGTACGTTATCTGTCAAAATACCTCAACCACATTTCTAGTTGTTTTTTTTAGTTTTTGCGATTTTCTCAAAAATTGCTCCGACAATTTTCTGGAAACTTCGAATATAAACTAAACATACAAAGATGTAGAACTTTTATTTGAAACATTTCTCTGGGAAAATTCATTTAATGGCACTTTTAGGGGAGGAGGTGGGGTTATGTTTTTCTCTAAAATGCTAATCACAGTTGATTATACAATTCTATCATCCAAACAAAATTAATTAGAAATAAATAGATGGCCAAAATTCCAAATTTCAAGAAAATTAGTAAACAGGAAGTGCGCTTTTACTGAACAGTTTTTTCAGTTTCCGACGAATTTCATTAAATTTGTTACACCACTATAAAATCTGTCAATTATAATTTTGAGAACTGGAGTAAGTGAAAGTTGTGTGAGTGTTTCACACCAGATTTTTATATCAATCAATCCCCTCTACTACGACGTTAATATATTTGTCCCATCCCTCTTCTAGTTGTTTTTTTTTCCTGTTTTTATCCGAGCAGTAAAAAACATTCTTTGTCTTGTAAATTGAGCCAGTTTTTTACACATTAAGCCAGTTCTCACATCTGTTACTATGAAACTAGTCACCATTTAATAATAACTCCTTAAGGAGATCATAAACAAAAAGGAAAAGATAGAACTTCCTAGCAGTCTAATTCTTCAATAGATTTAAGCCTATAGATTGTGCACTATGTAAGCGAGCATTGCCCTGATTAAGAATATAGCCTGTCTCGGTAAAATTCATCGAATTCATGGTAAGCTTAAGGTTACATTTGTTGAAGGTGTAGTAAAAGTTGGCGGCTAAGTGTAGAAATGGATGCAATTAGAAGTTGAAGTGGCTCATCTCATTAAATAGGAACGGTACTGTTAAAATTTTATGATATTCCTTTCAGTGGTTCAACATTTCCAGCTAGAAAGATATAATTTCTATTTATAAATGCATATATAGATAGATTGTATGTACTTATCATATATAAGAATTGAATTATAAATAAAGCCTGCCTTAAATAGTCCATGCTTTATTATTCCAAATCGTTAATAGTTATGTATGATTATTTTTTCAAAATATCTATTGTTATAATAGAAGAAGGTTAAATAGAAGAATAAGGCGCATTTCATTATTAACCTATAATTGATGTTATTTCAAATAACAATAACAGGTTATTACTATTATCATTAATATTAATATAAAAAAAAAATTACTTCAATTTTAAACAAATAATTAATAAAAAATATCTAAAATTATTCTGAAGTTAATTATTGTTTATAAAAACTACAACTTAAATTACCTGTTATTTTTTTTAAAAGACGTAATCAAGTCACTATCTAACTGACGTCATAACTTTAGCGGTTAGACTGTTCCGTTTTGGTTTGGGTTTTTAGCTATAATTGTTTTTTCTTTTAACTATATTTTTCTTATTTATTATAAATATTATTCAGTCTAAATTATCTTTCAGTTATTATATCTTTGGTAGTTGATAACAGTTTTAAAATTTACTTGATTTAATAAAAAAAAAAAAAAAAAAAAAACGTAAAAAATAACGGTGCAGTTATTTGATATTATCAGATGTTTAGTTAATGGATTTAATTTAATTAATTTTGTACAAATAATTATATATTTTCATATAAACAGGAAGTATTGATTGTTTTTGCGCTATATGAAAAAAAACATCATTTTTTATTGTTTTTTTCTTGCTTTAAGAAGGAAGTATTGCGACCCTGTCCTGTTTTTTTTCGAAATTAAATATTCACCGGAAATGCTTGTATGAATAAAATGTTTTATCTCAAAAATAGAAATTCATAAGAAGCTCATAGTTTGGTATTCCATTTACGTAATAACCTTCTGACAATAATTAGGTTTGGATGAAAATTTGCAAACCGAAAAATCGACTTTATTCAATATTTCTTTTTTTGTTTTTCGCTGTTTTTTTTTTTACTTTCTCTTACTCCTAGTAAGAGAGGAAGTATTGTAATCGTGTCAAATTTTCGATATCGAGTTTTCACCGGAAATATCCGTTTTGAGGTACCCTGAGTCAAAGAAAGTGGTTTTTAGAAAATGGCCTCTGTGTGTGTGTGTGTGAACAGCATAGCTCAAAAGCGAAATATCGTAGAAAGTTCAAACTTGATATTTCGTTTAGGTATCACCATGAGTTCCGACAGTACGTTATCTATCAAACTACCTCAACCGGAATTACCACTTCCGTTAGTTGTTTTTTTTAACGTTTTTGCGATTTGCTCGAAAATGGCTCTGACGATTTTCTTTAAACTTGGTATATCAACTACACATATAAAGAGCTACAACTTTTATTTGTAACTTTTCTCCGGAAAAATTCATTTAAGGGCACTTCTGGGGGAGAGGTGGGGTTGGATTTTCATCTTAAATGCTATTTCAGTTTATTAGACAATACTGTCATCTAAATAATGTTAATTAGAATTAAATATGTTGTTGAAATTCCGAATTTCGAGAAAAATCGGATAATTGGAAGTGCGTTTGTTTTAACACTTTACTAAATCATTTTTTTCACTTTTTAGCGATTTTCTTAAAAATGGCTCCGACGATTTTCTTGAAACTTCGTGTATAAACTAAACATGCATAGATCTACATATTTTATTTAAAACGTTTCTCTGGGAAAATTCATTTAACGGCACTTTTAGGGGACGGGTGGAGTTACAGCTTCCTCTAAAGTGGTATCATAAGTTGATTATACAATTCTATCATCCAAACACAATTAATTAGAAATAAATAGATGGTCAAAATTCCAAGTTTTAAGAAAATTAGTAAACCGGAAGTGCGCTTTTACTGAAATGTCATTTTTCAGTTTTCTGGTATTTCTCTAAAACGGCTCCAACGATTTTCTTTAAAACTAGGAATTTGTACTATACATATAAAGAGCTACAACTTTTATTTATAACTTTTCTCCTGATAATGTCATTTAAGGGGACTTTCGGGGGAGGAGGTTATGTTTTTCTCTAAAGTGCTAATCATAGTTGATTATACAATTCTACCATCTAAACAGAATTAATTAGAAATAAATAGATGGCCAAAATTGCCGACTTTCTAGAGAATTAGTAAACCGGAAGTGCACTTTTATTGAACAGTTTTTCAGATTTCGACGAATTTCGACGAATCCTGATGAATTTCATTAAATTTGGTACACTAACTATAAAATTTGTCAATTTCAATTTTGAAAACTGTAGTAAGAGAATGTTATGTGAGTGTTTCACGCCACAGATTATTTTTTCGCTAAGTTTGGAGGGGGGGAGGTCTGCGAAGTGAATTTGTGATGATACAGATTTCATTTTACGCCCTATAATCAGTAGATAATTATGTTCAATTCCTATTTTGTAAAACAGTTAATACTTCTATAAAGTTAATTCCATGAAGTTAATACTTCTATAAAAGGATTTTATTATTAATTATTTGAGTCGCTTTGCTAGTAGCGAACTCAATATTTATAAAAGCTCAAGGCTGGATTTTTTTTTTATATATTTAAATATGACAATTATAGAAAACATATATTCGAATTTAAAAATGTTGACTTGTTTTTTTAAAATGTACACAAACAGACCTTACTTTTTCTCCCCACTCTTAAACTCTGTATTTCACCTGATATTGCATACTTTGACTTCCCCAAAATTGCCTGAAGGATTTCCTTTAAATCTATAATCTGTTCCTAATATTTCTACTAATATTCTTTTTTATATATCAAGTATATAATATTAACGTGTTATTAAATGGCAAGGTTGATTTTGTAAATACGTATAAAAGACTATTTAAACCGGAAATAGAGTCATTCTTTTGATTATTATTTTCTTTTTATTCACTTTTAATTTATAATGGAAAATTTTTTTACTAGTTTTATCCTAACAATGACCTATATGACTCATATTTATATAATAATATTGAGTAACTTAGGTCAATAAATTTTATTCTAACAATTTAGCGTAATATTTTAATTCAAGTTATTTTTCAGATTCTTAAGGTTTCATTTAAAGTGTGTAAATCATCAATAAGATAATTACAATTTATTTTTGGTTTGTTTTTTTGGTTTTTGTTTTTTCATTAAAAACAAAGAGAATAAAATCATTAGAAATATCTGGGGAACGATCCAAAGGAACACAGACTGAGATTAGTATTTTCTGGAAAGATTCGTTCATATGGTAACTAACATGATATAATATAATTCATATTATTTTATTCGCTATTAAAGTAATTAATATAAGTAAAAATTATTACTTTTTTTAAAAGCTTAATCAAAAGTTTTTCGACTGTAATACGCAAATCTCTTCAATAATCATTTGCGAGAGGGGGAAAATTAGCCAAACAAATTATAGGTTGAGTTCTAAAAATCATTAAAAAATTCAATTACGTTTAGATATAAGAGCCACAGCTAAATTATTAATAAGTTTCTTCCTTACACTTGTTAGTTTTATGGGTATTTTTAAACCTAAACCTATGGCGCGACAGCCCATGAAGGACCAAAGCATGCCAGTCGGCGATTTGTATTGGGACGTGTCTAGTAAGCACGCCACACAGTTTTCCCTCGTCATTTAGTTCCGGCCTTCGCTACCTAGGGCGCTACCAACTGTAGCTTCCCACGTTTTATCACGAAGCTGGGTCAACATCGACTTTGCCCTCACGGGAAATCCAACCCCGAAATTCTCGCCCCAAAGGCGAGTGCGCTACCCACTACACCAACGCTTAAGGACTTTTACTGTTTTTTTTTTTTTTTTTTCTATTAAATAGTGATTGTGTTAAATATTGATTTATTTGACAAGTCCCCTGAATACTAGAATATCTTAATAAAAATTTAAAAAAAATCTCAGATACATCTCATCATCATATTCAATTTAGGTAGTACCAGCATCTTGCTCATACAAGAAAGTTTCGGTCAAAATCAAGAAGTGCAAGTTTGATAGATTGTTGTTGTTGTGGTTGGTTCCGCAGCTGCTGGAAAGCATCTGAGATATTTTCCATGATGACCGGTCATTTTGTGGTCATCGACCGGTTACGGGCGAATGCGCCCATCACCAGTCTATATTATCACACTGTTTTAACAAAATCAGTCTATGTTATCACTGTTTTAACAAAATCTCCCGAACGCCGAAACCGGTTGAAGACCACAAAAAGAAGCAGGCTATCACGGCAGGTTATCATCAGAGACATTTTCCGTGGTATTTTCATTTTTTGGTCATCGACGGTTTCGGGCGTTCGCTTATCTTCAGGATGCGGTATATGAATGTCAGACACTGTGATAACACTGGTCGATGATCACAAAATGAAGCAGGCTACCACGGAAAATATCTCTGATGCTTTCCAGCACTGCGGAACAAACCACCAACAACAACGACAGGTTATCTCTGACTTTTTTTATATATATTTTTTAGTATTTCTTTAAGTATTTCTATATTACTATTGGAGCTGGACGAGTATGGAATGTGGAAACTAGAACGGAAAGAATTAAACGAGTAATCTGGTTTAAATATTAATCTGTGTTGGAAAAGTAAGGAAGGACCGGAGAAGAAGAGTTGGAGAAGCGAAGAAAGCTACAAGGATGTTGCATCGTTTTTTTTTTTTTTTTTTTTTTTTGGGTCAGCTCTCTCTAGTGAAACCAAAAATGAAATTTACTATACCAACACAAGACAAACGATGAGGACAGAAATGGAGTTCACGAGAAAAAATTAGTTTGGAGAGAGGAAAAAAGTTGAGGAAATAAGGAAAGAGATAGGCATTAGAGATGACAGTTCAACACCGCGAACGAAAATTAAAGGTAAGACTGTCACGAGCAAAGGATATGCCTGTAGTGTTGGAGTGAGTGTAATAGGAACAACAGAGGGGAGAGATCGCCTGAGGCAACATTTGAGGGATAGTTTCGAGGAGGAGGAGGAGGAGGAGGAGGAGGTCTGGTCGAGGTCTGAGGGCCGGCGGCTGGGAGGATACAACGAAACGCAGTGAAGCGTTTAACGTGAAGACGATTAATAGTTATGGAGGAACCGGGGAAAAATCTGGTGTGAAACACTCACACAACTTTCTCCTACTGCAGTTATTACAATGATAAAATTGATAAATTTGCTTTAAACATGGACATTTTTTTTTCCGAGTTCTCTAACATAGATATAGAAGAGTGGGGGTACTTGTTGGTAGAAATCCTTGGACTCAGGTAATCATTTCAATATACGTAGTTACATTCCAGAAGATAGCGTTAATAGCATTGATGGAATTCAAATTATATTTGCAATTGAACGCCTCAAATTTCCTTAAATCAGTTTTCATTCCAAAAAAATCATTTAAATACAAGTTATAGTAATATATCTATGCAATCAACATTCAAAGTTTAAATCGTAGCCATTTTCGGGACAATTCCAAAAAAAACTCAGGAACCTATTCTTTAAAGTCGCAGTTCCGATTAACCGATTTTCTTCAAATTAGAAATCTGTAGCAATGCTTCTATATTTATTGGCTATGCTCTAAGCAGCTCTATATTGGGTACGCGGACATGCGGGAATAGACGGCAATGCGAGGGCGGATCGGCTGGCTAGGGAGGGATCCTCTTTACCTTTTACCGGTCTCGAGCCAGCCCTTCCGTCACTAACGGGTTTTTAAGGGGTCAGATCAGACCTTGGGAGACGAGGGTTTTGGAGAAATGCTTGGAGGACAGGCAGGGGTGCCTCCAGGCTAAAAGATTCATCAAAGGAACCAAGCAGGGGGTTTCAGATTACTTCCTGTCCCTTAGTAGGACAGGACTGAGGACCTTGGTGTGTGTAGTGAAATTCATAGGGAAGTCATTTGCATAACACAGGGAGGACGTCTAGTCCCATATGTCAGAACTGTGATGATGGAGTTAAGGAAACGGTGTAACATTACTTATGTTTTCCTTGCTGCGTTTTCCCCGTTTCGCTAGTACTAGGTTTCGTGTATTTGGTAGGGTACCACTCTCGCCGGATTGCCTGGGTGTTCGAGTTGAAGGATGTCTTGGGATATTGCAGATTGACCGGTAGACTACTGGGGAAATTAATTAGGGGGATGAATTGGGGGGAAACAGGGGGATAAAAGCCATATAGACTTAGGTCCCAAGCCAATAGGCACCCAGTTTTAATAATAATAATAATAATATAATATAGGTGGTAAAACCATACATTATACAGAAGGTTCTTTAGCCGTCAGCTTAACGCTACCGTTCCCTTAGACCCCCCCCCTCTTTCCCGTGAAAATGTTCCAATAAAAGTGATAGATATTTAAGAGTTGTAGACAAAGTTGGAGCAGTTTTCTAGAAAATAGGCAAAACTGGGGAAAAAAAAAAAAAAATCAGTAAAATCGCTCTTCTGAATGAAATATGCTGCACGATAACTTATGTATGATGCGGTGTTTGTACCTAAAACGGAATACCAAATTTTACCTTCCTATGATATTTCATTTTTGAGAGATTTTGTCTCACACACACACACAAATTTATAAAAATATTTTATTGGTATTCTCAAGGGTCCTCAAAAGATTTATTTCCGGTGAAAAGTCAATTTCGAAATTTAGACACGATTGCAAATACTTCCGGTTACTAGGAATAAGATAAAAGTAATAAGTACGCAGTTTCTTCAACTTTTTTTATTTTAGATTTTTTAAAAAAAAAAAAACTTCCCACATTATCAGCATACTTATTGGCTAACTGTTTTATTTGGAACATTTTTCTAATCAATTTTACTATGGGGGGGGGGAGAATTTTATTACTGAGGAAGCTGCAACAAATAAGCTTTCGTCCTCTTGTGCCCCTTCTTTACAAAAAATCCATTTATTTAAACGATTTTTCCAGAAACAATGTATTTGAGAGCCTTTTTTTTTCGGGAATCTGGAAAAACTACTATTACATGATTCGTTGATAGTGGCGCTGCCTAGTGGGTCTACAATTTAATCACATTCAAGTAACTCCTTATATACTAGAAACCAAGAATTATTTCCTTATATTTAATTTAAATTAATGTTAATTTTAACCGTTTAAAACAGCAAGGCTTTTATACAATTCTAAGTAATTGTGCTTAGCAAAACCCGCTATTTTTTTTTTTATTTAATTTAAAATACTCTGAGAAGGGAACAAGATCTTAGACATAGATCTTCGAAAGGAATGCTAGGCTATGCTTTTCTATTCACTGATTTACCATGATATCCGTTTTCTAATGGCACTGAAATGCTTTGTAAAAGTAGTTTTCCTTGCTGCGTATTTAAACTAACTCTAAACATGGATGTCACATATTTACTTGATTCTTACTGAAGATAGAAAAAAAAACAGAAATAACTAACAATAGAACAATAGACTATAAAATCCATTATAATTTTTATCATTTTTAATCTTGTTTTATTTTTTGTTAAAACCTTGATTATATTTTATGGTAAATTCATTTCTTGGGAATAAGTAAATTCTACCTGAATAGTTATACAAAAGAAGAAAAAAAAAAACGTGTAAGGAAACCAATACATTTTTTTCTGACAGCAATTAATACAATTATAAAACCTATGGCGCAACAGCCATGTAGGGCCAAGGCTCGCCAGACGGCGATTTGTATTGGAGCGCATGTGGTAAGCATGCCGCAGTTCCCTCGCCGTTTAGTTCCTGCATTCGCTACCTAGAGCGCTCTACCAACTGTAGCTTCTCACTTTTTTTCCACGATGCTGGATCATTACTGACATTGCCCTCACAGGAATCGAACCCTGAGAATTCTCGCACGAAAGACAAGTGCGGTTAGATATTTAATATTAAGTCCTGAAAAAAAACACTGCAGGGACACGGAGAGATGTCTCAAGGCTAAAAGATTTATAAAAGGCAGACTTGGAGTATCTTAACGCCCTGAGTGAGTTACAATCGAGAGACTTGGTAGATGTATTGGCTGGACCAAGGTTGGGAAGCCGGCCATTTACACAAAATTAGAAGGGCATCTACCCCTTTGTGTGAGAATTGTGTCGATGGAGTTGGAGAAACGGTGTACCACTATCTAGTATAGTGACGTCTACTAGATTCCGCATATGTGGGAGCGCAACATTCTCTAGGGTATGTTTCGTGGAGTTGGAGATTAACAATATCTTAAGATGTTGTGGTGGTTGGTTCTGCAGAGCTGGAAAGCATCAGAGACATTTTTCGTGGTAGCCTGTTTCATTTTATGTTCATCGACCGGATTCGGGCGTTCGCCCATCTTCAGGATGCGTTTTTCAAACAGTGTGACAACACAGATTTGCTCAGAGCAAATAAGCGTGTGTAAACTGAATTTGCTCTGTGCAAATCTGTGTTTTCACACTGTCTGACAAACGTGTCCTGAAGATGGGCGAACGCCTGAAACCGGTCGATGACCACAAAATGAAGCAGGCCATCACGGGAAATGTGTCTGATATCTTAAGATATTATAATGGAGTTGATGAGGAGAGAAATTGGGATTGATTAATTACACGAGATATGAAGACACTGTTTATAATATGGCTATAAGTCTACACAAACTGCACTGGACTTGTAATAAATTTATATAATAATGGATGGGAGTAGAGATATGACACTTATATTAAAGTTAAGATGTCAATTATAAATTTAAATTACAATATAACACGGAGAGAGGAGATTCAGTGTAATCAAAAGGCCATAGAAAATACATTCCACTATTTAGCAGTATGCCCGGTGTTGGGTGAGTTCAGGGTAAGGTGGTTCGGTAAGAAATATTTTTCTAAAGAAGAATGTATCAGCTATTTTACAATTATCACGTTAATGCCTGGAAATACAGGAGTTTTTTAATTGAAAATTATAATACTTAATTGCCATTAAAATAACTAAAAAATGTAAAATAATTTTGTTTTATATATTTCAAAGAATCTAGAAATATTTCTGCTTATTTTCTGTTTGGTTTTGGTTTCAGTTTTCTGTTTATATCAAGAGTTATTATTATTTTGTTATAAATATATACATATATGCATGAAAATTAAAGAACTATTACAACGCAACTCGGCAGATGGACTATTGTCCATGCTTTGTATGAATTCGTTTATTTGTAAATAGTGGTTTTTGTAATTGATCAATAATAAATACATTATTATCAGAGATATGACACGATGCGATGTATATGGTTGAATCTGATAGATAGATAGATAGATAGATGTCTAAATCTCTTACTGGCTTATATACAGGTTCTCCCCACTCTAGCCTACTTAAGTGAGAGAGTACCAGAGAGAGTTGTTTTCTTTCGGTCGGGCTTGTGTTCTCTCTCTTGCCGTTACAATATTGTATGCACACTTTTTTTGGTAGAAGGGGGGATAAAATCCATAAGCGCTTCGGGCGCCCATCATTAATAATAATAATATTAAGGTTCAAACGTTTAGTAAAAATTCCGAGTTTGAAGAAAATTTGTCTGATTCGAACTAACAATACTTCCGGCAAAAAACTCCGTTACAAATATTTCGGAACGATCGTAATACTTCCTTTTATAGTAGTAAGAAGAAAGTAAAAAGACTCATTCATAATTACGTTCAAGGTAATCCCTGTGTTATTCACTTTTTTCTTTTTAATTGACATTAAACAAAAAAAAAGTGTAATCGTTCATTAAAAAATTAATTACCATTAAAAATATGTTACTTATAAATATATGAACAGTTAATTCGTAGTATTTGTTTCATATTTTTTTTGTATTTCCTTTTATTTATTTAAACTAGGATTGCATGTTTTAAAACAATTTATCATTATTCGATCAAGATGATGTTTGTTTAAATAAAAGGAAATTTTAAATTAAAAGGAAATTATGTAAATTGCTATCACATTGGTGTAATTAAAGTTTAAATTATTATTAATTTAAAATAAAAGTTTAAATGTATGTTTATATTAATAGTCTAAATATTAGTTTAGTCATGGTTACTGCTCTTCATCTGTTCCCATTATTATCTGAAGTCTTGTTAGATTTGTTTTTTTAATTTACTTGATCGAAAGTATATGTTACTAGATCGCCAGATACTAAAAAGAGGATTTTAGAATATTAGATAAATTTCTCAAGAACATTAGTAAAACCTCTAACACAGCTTTTCCCAAACTTTTTCCAACCATAGACCGAGTTTTTCTCCAATATTTTTCACGGGCCCATTCTAATACTTTAACAAAATTTACTCGACAATTTAACTCCTCGTAATTAATTAATAAACTATATTTAAATAAAATAAAAAATCTCGAATATAATAAAATTCGAAGTGGTTAAATCAACCGATGCATTTTTTCTTTTCTGTGCGGACCGGTCCCGGGCACAATTTGGGTAACAGTGATCCAAGAGATTAAAAATTGTTGGGGTATTGTACAAAGTAATGAGGGAGTGGCTTAGAAAAAAATCAAAAATAATGGGTCTCTTCCAGTTGAAAATGAGAATCCCTGTATTTTATTTTTCACGGACGACCAAGTTGTTTTAGCCATAAATAAAGAGGACCTTGGTAACGATAAAGAAGAAGTTGAAGATTACTATAGGACTGCTGGGGAATGAAGATACTCAGCACAACTGAATATATGGTGATAAAGGGGAATGAAGAGGAAGATTTGTTTGTTGAGTAGCATGGATGTGGTAACAAGGAACAGGAAGTTGTATAGAAGAGGAACAAAAAAGAAGTGAACAAGAAGAGGTCCACAAGGCTTGTGAGAATGTTCACCCAATAAAACTTTATCCAAAGAAGTTATAAAAAAGATTTTTTTTTTTTATTCTATCAATGAGGACATACTCGCTGAAACATGGACAACCAGAGAGTCTACGCAAAAGTGGAGATGGTAAAGGTGGGGTATTGGATAAGATGTATGTGAAAGAGCAGGATGAATAAAAATCAGGAATATGGATGTAGATGGACGCATGGAAGGAGAACTGAAAAAAAGACTCAAAGGCTGCCAATTACTCTTCATGGTACACATGAAAACGTAAATACAACCAGTAATATCAACATTGATTTAATTAGGAAAAACTGAAAAGTCATTTACTTGTGGATTCCCAGTCACTACAGTAATAGCCGGAACGAACTAGCAGATTGGTTGGCGAAAAATGCAGAAAAATTATTCCAACCCCAACAGACATAATCTATCCTCAGAGGTGGTGGCAGAAATAAGGAGCAAAGTAAAAGATAGGAAAGCCTGACGATTGTCATATGCGGTTTCACGGTTGGTCACGGGGCATCGACAATTGATTGGTAAATGGGCTAGGATGGGTCTGATGGGGAATGGGAGGAGTAGGTGTGGGACAGGAGGAGCTAACTCAGCACGTGTTGTTGGGTTGCCCTCTGTATTCTGATTTGCGTCAGCGCTGCAGAGGGAGGTTGGGTTCCACGTTGCTTTGGAGAATAATAGTATGCCTCTGCTGCTCGAAAATAGTGCCGCGTACAGAGTGTTTTAGGCGTTTGCGGAAGAAGCATTGAAAAGCAGAATGGACTAGGTGTCTGTCCATAGGGGCTGATTGGGTAGGTAGTTTGCATGTTGGAATGAAAGTCATTTATTGCGTGAATGTTGCCTGAATGTGGGTTTCAAGCTAGCGGTTAGTTATGACCCTTAGTTTTAGGCTAGGGTTTTCTTGTACCTCTCAGGAATTTGAGTACTGAGGGGCGTAAGAGTGTGCAAGGTTGAATGAACGAGCTTAGAGTGGAAGGGTGTAAATAAATTTTAACTGTATTGGAATGAATGGAAGATAGGATTAGGTTAAGTTCTTTGTCCCCCCCAAGAATATCGAGTACTAGGGGGATTCGTAGGTTAGGATTAGCTTAGTTAAGTTCATTTCCATATTTTCGGGGCGTCATGCTCAACGTTTGGGGGATCATTTAGGTTAGGGGCGGAAATGTGCGAGAGCTCAGGGACCATCCATTCAGTGTGCATTTTTCAATAAAAAAAAAAAAGCAAAGGAAAATTGGGAAGCCTCTAGCAAAGAAGAATTCCAACGAATTTTGGCCACGCTATGAATTTGTGGCCAATTTCACGGCTGTCAACGGGCCACGAATACTTCCAAAGTCAGCTGCACCGAATTTTAGTGAAGGAGTCACTAACTAGCTCTTGTCCGGTTTTGCAACAGTGGCAAAAAAATGGACAAGACCAGCTACTTATATAGTATAATAGTCGTGTACCCTTGGCGTCGTAGATCAATTTTTCACTGTGCTGCCCTGAAGAAAAGTACAACCAATAATCAGAGTTGATCAGGAATCAGAGTTTCATAAAATGATAAAATGGATTGCTTTCGTGAAGCAGGAGAGGAGATAGACCAGTAAGCAGATGAAGATAGGAGATTGAGGAGGTGATAGCAGAAACTGAGATATGGAGATTGGTTGGTTAGGGAAATTTGGAGGCAAAAATGACCTGACAATAACCCAGCATAGGAAAACGCTGGTAACAGTAAAAATACTGTATAAAATTAAATAATTCTTAACAGTTTCTTATTTAAATACAAAGTAGATTGTACAGTTCTAATACTATAGAGTTCTAACGGGATTCTTGTAAAACGTGCCGGTGACTATAAATTGACCTTATAAACAAATGTAAACTTTACATTCTCGTACAGTAAGAATATAAAGTCTAACTAGTGTTTATTAAAAATATATCTGTTTGCGAAATATTTCCATTTAACACTTTCTCTTAACTGCCATATTTTCTTCTCCAAAATTGAATGGCAATTATAAATGTATAGTTTCTATAAATACTATATAAAAGTGGAGAGAAAGTATATATTAAAATGGCCTAATATTTTAGAAATAATCTAATCTCGCAGCCCTCCCTTAAATTACCACAAATAAAATCAATATCCCCCACCCTCCAAATATATCATATATAAAAGCGATAGAAGTAAGCCTCTGTTTGCATATAGAATGAAATTAGAATGCATTTCACGATTGACTGATTTTTTGACCTGAATTTTTATGTCAGATCCGTTGATTATATGTAACCGAGATATCAAGATTTAACTTCCGGTGATTTCAATTTTTTTTTATTATTATTATTATTATTATTTTATTCACCCATTACAATCAAGAAAAGATCATACATTAAAAACATTTTATACAATAATTAGACAAAGAAAAAAAAATTGATATAAACAATTTATTTATTTATTTTTTTAAATTGCTACCTTTATGATGTTTTTTTGGGGGCTGGCCATAAAAGAAAAGTTGGTACCAGATTTTATACTTGTATAACCGGCTGGATTTGTAGTAGGACGAAGAAGGCTTGTATAAATTTATATTAAAACTAACTGATAGATAAAAAAAAAAAAAAAAATCTGGTGTGAAACACTCACACAAGTTTCTCTTACTCCAGTTCTCAAAATTATAATTGACAAATTTTATAGTTTGTATACCAAATGTAATGAAATTCGACGAAAACTGAAAAAAAAACTATTCAATAAAAGCACACTTCCGGTTAACTAATTTCCTTGAAACTCGGAATTTTGGCCATCCATTTATTTCTAATTAATTTTGTTTGGATGATAGAATTGCATAATCAACTACGGATAGCACTTTAGAGAAAAACATAACCCCACCCCTCCCTTAAAAATGTCATTAAATGAATTTTCCTAGTTGTAGATCATTGTATGTTTAGTTTATATAATACTTTTCAAGAAAATCGTCGGAACCATTTTTGAGAAAATCGCGAAAAAGTGGAAAAATCATTTAGTACTGAAATACCACTTTAGATGAAAACGTAACCCCACTCCTCCCCCAAAAGTGCTCTTAAATGAATTTTCCCAGTGAAATGTTTCAAATAAAAGTTGTAACTCTTTGTATGTGAAGTTCATATAACAAGTTTGAAGAAAATTGTCGGAGCCATTTTTGAGAAAAACGCAAAAAAGTAATAAAACCAACAAGTAAAGTGGTGCTTGCGGTTGACGAATTTTGACAGATGACCCACTGTCAGATGCGATGGTGATACCTAAACGGAATATCAAGTTTCAACTTTCTACGGTTTTTCGTTTTTGAACTAGTCTGTTCACATACACACACACACACACACACAGACCTTGTGCTAAAAACCACTTCACTCAGGGGACCTCAAAATGGATATTTCCGGTGAAAACTCGATATCGAAAATTTGACACGATTACCATACTTCCTCTTACTAGGAGTAAGAGAAAGTAAAAAACTGCGGGAAATCCTATAATTATACACTGCAAGAAACAAACATGGCATCCCACTTTCCTTAGAAAACGTTTATATAAGGTCGATCGAACCAAATGTTTATTGTTCTGGTACAAACCACAAATTTTTATTACTTTTATCAAATTTAGAAAACCTTGTGAAAAACAAAAATAAGATAAAAAAAAACTTCTAAAAATAAGAAAAATAGAAATTAATTATAAATGAAGTGATAAACAAAAAAAACTTATTTATAATTAAAAAATAAAATAAATGAACAAAAAGAAACAAAATCTGGCGTGGCACATTCACACAACTTTCTCACACTTGTAAAATATCACAAGTGACAAATTTTTGTATAACCTGGAATTTAGTGCACACAAAAGTTGTAGCTCTTTGTATGTGTAGTTGATATAACAAGTTTGAAAAAAATCGTTGGAGCCATTTTTGGGAAAAATGCAAAAAAGTAAAAAAAAACAACAAGTAAAGTGGTACTTCCGGTTGAGGAATTTTGACAGATGACCCATTGTCAGATGCCATGGTAATACCTAAACGGAATATCAAGTTTCAACTTTCTACGGTTTATCGTTTTTGACCTAAGCTGTTCACATACACATACACACACAGACCATTTGCTAAAAACCACTTTTTTTGGACTCAGGGGACCTTAAAACGGATATTTCCGGTGAAACCTCGATATCGAAAATTTGACACGATTACAATGCTTCCTCTTACTAGGAGTAAGAGAAACTAAAAACAACTCTAAAATCAATTCCTTTCGGAAAAATGCTTGAAGTAAAAGTGATAAAAAAAATAATCATTTGTTTAGATAGTATACGACGAAGTTTAAAGAAAAATCATTAGTGCTATATTTCGATGAAAATTGCGAAAATATTGAAAAGAAATTAAGAAAACATTCAATAAACTTAATGGTTGATGGATTTTTCCGGAAATCTTTCGTGTCAGATACGGTAGTGGTACCTTAGCGGAATACCAAGTTAGGAACTTCCTGCGTTCTTCCGTTGTTGAGATAAATATCACATACATACACATGAACAGACTATTTGTTAAAAACATTTTTTTTTCGTCCTCAGGGGTCGTATAAATATGTATTTCTTACAAAAACTCAATTTCGAAAGTTTGATATGATCGCAGTACTTTTTCTAACCACGAGTAAGAGAATATAAACACTTGGTATGAAAAACTCGCACGACTTCCTCTCTCTGTTCTCTTACATAATCTCAAAGTTTCTAATTAAAACCATTCCTTGATACTTCCGGACAAAATTCAAAATTAAAGCACACTCCAGGCCACCGTACCTAGCGCATAGCGCCAAAACCGGTGCCTATTGTCACTTAGCTTGCCTATATAGTGGGCAAGTTTCCATCCCTGCCACGTGGAGGCGAACCTCTACATATCCGTCTAGTCCGGCGCATTACCGCTACTTCACAAAGCAACCTCGACAAAGTCTTTAAAATTATTAGCACTCTTTGCATTCCCCCGGCCAGTTCTCTCCCCTCCTTTTTTCAGCATGAATTACATAGGGATTCTTGCCTCGTCGAGGAAAGAACATCAGAAGAGAACGTGATGCACTGTGTCCCGTTTACCGCATTCGCAATTCGGGGAATCTTTCAAACCCAGCTCATGGAGCTTAGAATTGTACTCCCCGTGGCCTCTGAAATATTACGTTACGGTTTGGGATAGCTCCAGCCATCATCGAATCGACGACAGTCTGTGATGCAGATTTGGGAAGAATTCATATGCGATTCTCCCTCTGTCTCTGCCTCATCCCAGCGTCTTTGCCACTTCCCAATCTCGTACTCTCGGATCTTTTTCTTTGCAAGAGCAGGAGGCGTGTGGTTGGACTGCTCCTCACCATCAAGGACAATTATTACCTCTTTTTTATACTTATAGGGAAGGGCTCTCATCTCTACAAGGAGATCAAGCAACACACCAGCGACCGCCGGTAAGGAGGCCGTGAATGATGTCGCATAGGCTCTTGTTACCGAGCACAATATGGCTCTTTGCATTCGCAACAGAGTGCCGCTGTAAGACTGCATGATATTTCCGGATAAAAAAAAAACCTATGGAGGCCAAGATTTGCCAGACGACGATTTGTATGGGGAACGTGTGGTAAGCACGCCGCAGTTCCCACGCCGTTTAGTTCCACCCTTCGCTACCTAGGGCGCTACCAACTGTAGCTTCCCACTTTTCATCACGATGCTGGGTCAACACCGACTTTGCCCTCATGGGAATCGAACCCTGAGAATTCTCGCACTAAAGGCGAGAGCGCTAGCCACTAGACTAACGCTTGAGGACTGATTAGAAACCTTTAATGTTAAAAAATTTAAAATTGTACATAATATACATATAAAACAAATTATACCTCTGGGGGGGGGTCCGTAAACGTAAGATTCCAGTTTTCCGGAATTTCATTAAAATCTATTTTCTCAGAAAACGAATTTACAAACAAAAATAACAGATCTATTTATATTTAGTTAGAATATTAAGTTTACAGAAATACGTTGGTACCTTCCGAATAAATTGCGGATCAAAAAAAAAAAAACCATTCCGTTATACTACTTCCGGTTAACCGATTTTCTTCATTTTAACACATTTAATTTTGTTTAACATTTTACAAGTAATAGAATAATTTAATTTACTAAAATGACAACATTTAACTGAAATTACTAGAATTTAATTACTGAAATGGAAACCTCTGTCATCCCACTTTACACAGAATTCCACTAAAATCAATTTATGAATTTCAAACGAAAATTTCTAGAAACGAAATACCAAATTTGAATTTTCTGCAATTTTTTAAATTGAGTTTTCACCGGAAATACATGTGGAAGCCCCCACCCCCCTGAAAATATGAAAATAGCGAATAGTCTAATAATTATATATATAGAAATATTTCAATTACAAAAAAGTCGCAAAAAGCTCAAACTTGGTATACCATTTAGCTGGTATCACCGCATCTGACACGAAGATTTCCGGCAAAATCCATCAACAGAAAGTGCAACTTTTAACAATAGGGTCTTTTTTAGTTTTTTGGTATTTTCTCTAAATCGGTTATAACGAATTTCTTTAAACTTAGAATGCTATTTGCAGAGATATATTTGATAATTGATAATTAATTTTATTGCCAGTAAAAGCTACATCCTTATTGGCAAGGTCAAGTTACAATAGAATTTGAGTTCACAAAATTGTCAAGACAAAAACTTAATTTTAAAATATTCATGTATCTCATACAGCGGATGAGCTAATAATGATTTTTTAACTATAAGTTTGAAACACTTCAAAGTATTATTTTTTTATATTCTCTAGTAAATAGTTGTAAAAAGAGATGGACAAACTATGGAAGCTGGACCAAATTATTACATTTCTGGTGAAATGATCATGAACTTGCGAGAAACATAGAAACTGGCCTTCATTGCATTTACGTAGACCAGGCATTGAAAAATAAATATGGCTGGCAGTGTCATTGTGTTCAATTTCCTAAACAAAGAACGACAAGATACTTTCGAGTTCTAAACCCAAAGTAACTCTAATTGCCTTCTTTTGTAACCTAAATATTTTTTTTAGATTTGGCAGAGCATTACCCCAAATTATAGTACCATAGCACACACAAATGGCTATGAACATACGCAAAATATGCCAACTTTAAAGCTTTCAAGTCAACCGGACATTCTTAATTTTCTCAAAACATAGATTCCACGAGACACTTTACACATATTATTATTAACTTGATCTGTCCAGTTCAGTTTTGAATCTATGAAAATGCCTAAGAAATTGATTAGCTTTTTCAGTCCCAACATAATTTCTTAATTTAATAGTGATCACTTTTATTTTGTCCTGGTTTAAACTTAGCTTATTAGCAGCACACCAATCGATTTCTATAGATTTAATGCAGTTATTTTAATGGATGTGTTATCTGCATTTTTAACTTGTGCCGCAAGATCATCCGCATATATATGGCCTAATTATATCATCATTGTCAAAACATTGCCAGTAGATCGTTAATGTAAACCAAGAATAATAGAGGTCCCATAATAGACCATAGATTACGGAAAAAAATTATTTTAGCAGTTTCTGAAGAATCTGTGACGTTAAATGGTAGGTTTATTCGATGCTTGAATTCTGGCGCTCTATTTTGGAATCATTTGGCCTGGATTATAAATACCATTTGCCAGGTAATATATATATATCCCTGGATGTATTTATGTCATGAATAAGTGAAAATTTCGAACTTTAATGAAATTTTGTCAGTTGTTTATGATTGTATTAACTGAAGTAAGAGAAAGTCGCGTGAGTGTTTTTATAAGTTACCGGAAATATCTATTAATACTAAATAATTAATTGTCTACCATCTATAACAACACAAACTGATTGGTTCGTAAATTTTCAAATATTTCAATTCAATGAAAATTACTTTCCCTTGGCCTTGTTGTTCCTAAATTAACAATTCCCCCCCTCTTAACACCACTTTCTAACAGAATTAGATATTTTAATTTCTCTGATTACGTAAAAAAAAAAAAAAAAAAAAAAAAAATATTTTTTGCGCATAGAAATTATTCGGCGTAGGTACGTGTGTTCGAACCTTATTTTCCGTTTACGTATCCGTACCTAGGATCCGACATTTCCGCGGCATTTTATTCAGCGTTTCCTATGAATTTTTTTCAACTGGATATCCTAACTGCCTTCACACGTTGGTCTAGTGGCTAGCGCACTCGCCTTTGGTGCGAGAATTCAGGGTTCGATTCCCGTGAGGGCAAAGTCGCTGTTAGCCCAGCATCGTGATAAAAAGTGGGAAGCTACAGTTAGTAGCGCCCTAGGACCTTATTAACCCTACATTTTTGGACTCAGGAGACCTCAAAACGGATATTTCCGGTGAAAATTCGATATCGAAAATTTGACACGATTACAATACTTCCTCTTACTAAGAATCAGAGAAAGTAAAAAAGATAAATCACATAAGCGTAAAAGTTGATTATTAATGTTTAGATAATATCACTGCAACGGATATGAAAGTTTCGAGCAAACTCCATCAGACGGAAGTGTGGCTTTCCTGGAATGGTTTCTTTCCCCCCAGTTTTTCGCGATTTTCTCAAAAACGGTTCCAACGATTTTTTTTCAAACTTCGTATCCTAGGGATTCTGAGGGACCACTTCACAAATATGTATAGTTTTATCAATTTTATTATATATATATATTAAAAGAATTGATAGAATTCAAGATTTCAAGAAAAAATCGGTTAACTGCACTTACGACTTTACAGAATAAGATTTAGGAGTTTCCACGAAAACCGCTACAATGATTTTCTTTCAACTTAAAATACTCAATGCAAAGATTAAAAATGTATCACTTTTATTTTTGAAACATTCCTTTTGGAGTGGGGGCTCCACAGTGTTGCCACAGACAGATAGATACTTTATCCTAAAAAACATACCAATACAACGTACGATTATTGTAAGTAAAGAAACTCGTACGAATATATTTTTGTATCCCAAATCTGATTTCTTTTTTTTATTGCTATATTGTATAAAACAAAATTTTGAATATATTATGCAAAATTCTTCCCTTCTAGAATTTTTAACCAAATTTCCCAAACTGTAATTTGAAAATTGACAGAAATGAATTTTTTTTTTATAATACTTCTTTATTTTTTTTTTTTGACGCAATAATTTCTAAAAATAGTTTACCTAAAATTAAAAACAACTGTTTCCAAACATGTTTAACCTATAAAAGTTGCTATGTCATTGGTTATTATGTTTATATAAACTTTTGCCGTAATATATTGCAAATAATTTTATGACATTCTTCGAATTTATTACAATATAAAGACTCTTTTTGGTAAAAATGAATTTAAAAGAGAAGAATATAAAAAAAAAAATCAATTATTCAATAGTTTGAAAGAAACTAACTAGGTTGTGAAATGTTCACGTGATTTTTTATTTTATTTAATTTTTAATAATTCTGACAAATTTTCTTCAAGCTTGGAGTTTTTTAATTAACGTTTAGTTGCCTCTGATAATAAAAAAAATCTGGTGTGAAACACTCACACAACTTTCTCTTACACCAGTTCTCAAAATTATAATTGACAAATTTAATGAAATTCATCGAAAACTGTCCAATAAAAGCGCACTTCCGACTTCCTAATTTTCTTGAAACTCGGAATTTTGGCCATCTATTTATTTCTAATTAATTTTGTTTGGATGATAGAATTGTATAATAAACTATGATAGCACTTTAGAGAAAAACATAATCCCACCCCTTAAATGAATTTTACCAGAGAAATGTTTTAAATAAAAGTTGTAGATCTTTGTATGTTTAGTTTATATAACAAGTTTCAAGAAAATCTTCGGAGACATTTTTGAGAAAATTGTGAAAAAGTGAATAAATCATTTAGTAAAGTGGTAATGTAAACGCACTTCCGATTATCCGATTTTTTTGAAACTCAGGATTTCAACAACATATTCAATTCTAATTAACATTATTTAGATGATAGAATTGTTTAATAAACTGAAATAGTACTTTAGATGAAAACCTAACCCCACCCCTCCCCAATAACTGCCCCTAAATGAATTTTTCCAGAGAAACATTTCAAATAAAAGTTGTAGCTCTTTGTATGTGTAGTTGATATACAAGTTTGAAGAAAATCGTCGGAGCCATTTTTGAGAAAAACGCAAAAAAGTAAAAAACCAACAACAAGTAAAGTGGTACTTCCGGTTGAGGAATTTTGACATATGACCCACTGTCAAATACCATGGTGATAGCTATATGGAATATCAAGTTTCAACTTTCTACGGTTTTTCCTGTTGTGACGTTTTAGGCGATGTACAGATGTATGTCTGTTTGTCTTTTAAATCCATCACAGGACTTCGTATTTTTTATTAAGAAAATTCATTTTTGTAAGAAATCTTTATTTCCGATTTTTACGATATTTTCAGAAACGGTCCTCAACAATTTTATTTAAGTTTTGCACAAAAGTCGATCCACTATTATTTGGTAGTGTGAAAATTAAAGAATTGGTTAAGTTTACTGGAATTTTTCGACTCGTAAACGGCTCGAAAGGATTTTCTTTAACTTTTTATCTGAAAATTTTTTTATGAGGTTGACAGTGGGCGCTGTCCAAACAAACACTGTAGCCAAAAGTCAGGTGGTAAAAAGCAATAAACATAATCAAATACTTTAGATTAACCAAAAAATAATTCCAAAACCATTATTGGTTTTTAGCATGTAAATGATCCGTTTCCAAAGGTCCGTAGTGCATTTGACGTAAAAACAGTCATTAACAGTATGACTGTCATTAATTTGCAATTCTTGGGTTTTCCAATTGATAGAATACCATTAAACTTCCTAGTAATTCATTTCAAATTCAACTTCAATGTAATTTAATCCATTATAAATAAAAATAAAAACAATTACATTAACTTACATTTTTTATAATCATCAAAAGCGCTGCGAAATAATATATCCATTACAACTTATTATATTTCCAGATGTTTATCTATTTGTATGAAATCCTGTTAAAACATTGCAAAATATGATTCACTTTTTTTTTTAAATCATAAAATAAACGCCAGTAGGGCATTTATTTGTTGGTATGCGGTAGAGTATTAATTAGAAAAAAAACAATTGCAATTTATTTTCATTACTCGACATTCTTTAATAATTATGACAATCAACTAGAAAAACAATTAATACGGTATTGGAAATTGTTTAAGGTGCAGCTTCTACGTAATAAAAATTCCACAATTGTAATTATCAGTGATACGAACAATAATCGATTATAATGTTTCTTATAAAGACAGTGATCCACAAGGTTAGGTTATAGGCAGACTTAGGGTTATTTTTTTTTTTAACCTTCTCCTCTTGTTTGTGATTGTATCAAAATTGAGTTATACCGGAAATAGAGGTCACCAGAATTCTCTATGCATGTGTATCTTAAGAAAAGAAAAATCGCAGAAGGTGGAAGTTTCGTGCAACACCATTAATCGTAAGTGAAATTTGACTAAATAGTTTTTTTTTTGTAATTTATTGTCAGTTCTAGTGACCCCTGTCATGGCGGACACTGTTCTATAGACCCCTCCCCACTAAACCCTACCAATAATCAAATGCTACGTTTACTCTTCCAATTAATGATACATCGATATATTATCCTAGTCTGTATATTACTCTACTTTACATTATCCTCATTTTTATCATTAATTTCACTATTCTAAGCTTTATTTACAATTCAGCACAATATTTATATGTTTATCATTTAATTTTTGTTACTTATTTTTTTTTTTTATAACAACATTCATATCAGTCAAGATTAAAACTTTAAAAAATGATGGTTAACGGTAACCTTTATATGCAGACAATAGCGTAGATTTTTTTTTTTAAATGGAGTGGGAGAAAATGTCTCCGCGCGATGTGTAGGACTCGTACCCACTAAAAACGTCCTCTTCCCTCGCAGGCAGCCGCTCACACCGGAACTGCTAAGGTACTACTTCGGAGTGGTGCCTCGTCATACGCCCTAAACGGGCGCTCTCCAGACTAGCTGGACCCCGTCCAATACCGGTTCATCTCAGTGATCTACATCCGGACAAAGATAGCAACCTTTTCCCGCCGGTTCCTTCGGAGAAGCATGATCCTCACTACCGTTTCCGGGGTAACGTTCCCGATTTCAGCCTCCAGCCTTCGCCTTTCTCTTGCCCATCTCCTGCAACCAAAAAAGTGTAGCAGGCGGCGTCCCCGTATATGCACGCTGGGTCTCCAACATTACCCACCCTACCTACGTAAACGGCAAAACAACCTTGTCCCGTGAAAAATTGTGTGACGATGTAGTCGACCTCGCCGTGCTTTCTACTTAATCATTCCGTCAAGCTTGGGACAGGCCTCGCCCTTCATCTACCACGATGCTCATCCTCCCAACGCTGCTGCCCATCTCCTCATCATGGCTCTCCTGGTCACCAATCTTTCCCTTCAATTCCCGTATCTTCCACCTCTCCTGCGCCATGAATCGATAGGAACTACCCTAGCGTAGAACTAGCGTAATTCCATCCACCTCACTTATGTGTAAAGCCAACCAACCTTCAAATTAGTAAATTTGACAATTAAATTGTATTAATTCCATTAAATGTATGTGGTGTGAGTGTTTCACATCAGATTTTTTTTTTTAACTTTCACTTATTCCTAGTAAAAGAGGAAGTATTGCGATCGTGTACAAATTTTCGAAATTGAGTTTTCACCGGAAGTACAGATTATAAAGTCCCCCTGAGTACGGAAAAAGATAGTTTTAGCGAATGGGGTGTCTGTACACAAAGGGGATCCATCTAGGTACTACCACCGGATCTGACACGAAAGTCGTGTCAGACCATCAGCTGAAAGTGCGAATTTACTGAATAGTTTTTCATTTTTTCAAAATTTTCTTTAAACTTCGTATACTATGTATACACACATAAATTCCTAATACTTTTATTTGAAACATTTTCCCAGGAAAATTGATTTTTGGGGGGTTCTGGGGGGGAACAGTAGCGTTAAGCTTTTCTGGACAATATAATCACTTCTCTACCTGGCTTCAGTTGGTAGGTTGCTACTTGTCCATCCACACCACTATATGGGTACACTTTGAAGTTTAAAAAAAAAATAACCATTTTCTATTTAATTTTATTAATAGGAGTAAGAAAAATCTGGTGTGAAACACTCACACAACTTTCTCTTACTCCTGTTCTCAAAATTATAATTGACAAATGTTATAAATTGTGCATCAAATTTAATGAAATTTGTAGAAAACTGAAAAAACTGTTCAGTAAAAGCGAACTTCCGGTTTTCTAATTTTCTTGAAACTCGGAATTTTGGCCACTATTTATTTCTGATTAATATTGTTTGGATGATAGAATTGTAAAATCAACTATGATACTTTAGAGGAAACCTAGCCCACTCCTCCCTTAAATTAATTTTTCTAGGGAAATGTTTTAAATAAAAGTGGTAGATCTTTGGATGTGTAGTTGATATACCAAGTTTGAAGAAAATCGTCGGAGCCATTTAAGAGAAAATTGCAAGAAAGTAAAAAAATACCAGAAACCTGAAAAATACATTTTAGTAAAAACGCATTTTCGATCATCCGATTTTTTCAAACTCGGAATTTCAACAACTCATTTAATACTAATTAATATTGTTTAGCTGAAAGAATTGTATAGTAAACTGAAATAGCACTTTAAAGGACAACCCACCACCCCCTCCCCTCTGAAAGTGCCCTTAAATGCATATTGCCGGAGAAATGTTTCAAATAAAAATTGTAGATCTTTGTAAGTGTAGTTGATACACCCAGTTTAAAAAAAAATTGTTGGAACCATTTTTGAGAAAATCGCAAAAACGTAAAAAAAAAAAAAACTAGTAAAGTGGTACTTCCGGTTGAGGAATTTTGACAGATAACGCACCGTCAGATCCCGTGGTGATACCTAAACGTAATCTCAAGTTTCAACTTTCAACGGTTTTTCGTTTTTTAGCTATGCTGTTCACATATATACACACACACACACACACACTCACAGACCATTTACTACAAACCACTTTTTTGGACTCAGGGGACCTCAAAACGGGTATTTCCGGCCAAAACTCGATATCGAAAATTTGACACGATTACAATGCTTCCTATTACTGGGAGTAAGAGAAAGTAATAAAGTCCGGTGTGTTTCACACCAGTTTTTTTTCCCCTCGGAATATTTCAAAAAGTCCACTAAAACATCTGGTTTGCATATTCACGAGTAGCAGTTATTGTCCAGATTTCGTGAAAAATTGTCTACGGGAATTTTGACGTTAACATGGCAGCACTTGTGGAGTGTATAAACTGAGTGCAAGTCTGAGTTATCGCACTGTCTGAAAAACGCATCCTGATGATGGGCGAACGCCCGAAACCGGTCGATGACCACAAAATGAAGCAGGCTATCACGGAAAATGACTCTGATACTTAGTATAATATTTGGGGATGCAATTGGACAAACGACTAACTTGGACAACACATACGAAAGACTAAAAGACGTGAACTTAATTTACGTTTCAAACAGTTATATGACTAAAGGCAAGATCCATATTAAACATAAACAACAAACTCCTAATTTACAAGACTCCATTGAAACCACTTTGAAGAGTTCAGCTAAACAGATACATTTCAGGAAAATTCAGGCTTTCCAATCTCGTACATTGCGGACTATTTTCAACAACATTGTCCATCACCGGGCAGTGAGCAGTAGAGGCTCCTAGGAAGAAAAAATTTTAAGGGCAGCATGCTGGGATTCAAGCCCAGAACCTCAGCGTTGCTATCCAGTGCGCCACTACTAAGCTAATCTCTTCTTTTCCTTTCTATGATACAAACGAAACTATACATAAAGATAGATAAACACTGAAAAAGGACAACTAGCAGCACATCGACTGTTCACTATCATTAAAACTAAATGGTCACACAAAATCTTCCCATGAACAGCTAATAAACAACCCTTCTAGTTCCAGAAAATAGACCAAAAAGGAAGATGACCACAAGACTTGATACATCCACCGTAGACAAACTTGATACTGATTGACAGATCTCATTGAATGACATAACGAACTAGCACAAATTACAATCACGTCATAATTGATAAAAATCACTCCAAAGGGAGGGACCATCACTGGTTGGGGATACCAGTACACGTTGTACATTATTTAGAGACAACAACATTACAGCTTACAAGCAGAAAATAAATTGGAACGTATTGCAGTAAAATAGAAAAATAACAATAATATTACAAAGTTTGAAATAAATCGAGATTTATACGATAATAACTGCATAATACAGAAAGTAATAAAATATAACCTGTACAAAGTGAAAACAATGTAACTTCTTTTGGAAGTAACAGTAGCTAAAGTGATTTAGTGCAAGTTTGCAGAAGCAAAAAAAAAATCTGTTGTGAAACACTCACACAACTTTCTCTTACTCCAGTTCTAAAAATTATAATTGACAAATTTTATAGTTTGGTACCAAATTTAATAAAATTCGTTGAAATCTGAAAAAACTGTTCAGTAAAAGCGCACTTCCAGTTTAATAATTTTCTTGAAACTCGGAATTTTGGCCATCTATTTATTTTTAATTAATTTTGTTTGAATGATAGAATTGTATAATCAACTATGATAGCATTTTAGAGAAAAACATAACCCCAACCCTTCCCTAAAAGTGCCATTAAATGAATTTTCCTAGAGAAATGTTTCAAATAAAAGTTCTACATCTTTGTATGTTTATTTTATATTCGAAGTTTCCAGAAAATCTTAAGAGCAATTTTTGAGAAAATCGCGAAAAAGTGAAAAAAAAAATCATTATTAAAGTGGTAAAAAGTAAACACACTTCCAGTTATCCGAATTTTTTCAAACTCGGAATTTCAACAATATATATAATTCTAATGACAGAATTGTCTAATAAACTGAAATACCACTTTAGATGAAAACGTAACCCCACTCCTCCTCTAAAAGTACCATTAAATGAATTTTCCGAGAGAAATGTTTCAAATAAAAGTTGTTGCTCTTTGTATGTGTAGTTGATGTACCAAGTTTGAAGAAAATCGTCGGAGCCATTTTTGAGAAAAACGCAAAAAAGTAAAAAAAAAAAAAAACAAAAAAAAAAAAAAAAACCCCTAAACGGAATATCAAGTTCAACTTTCTATGGTTTTTCGTTTTTTGAGCTATGCTGTTCACATACATACATACACACACACAGACATATACAGACATTTGTAAAACCTTATTTGGACTCAGGGGACCTCAAACAGGTATTTCCGGTAAAAACTCGATATCGAAAATTTGACACGATTACAATAATTCCTCTCTTACTAGGAGTAAGAGAAAGTAATAGTATTGTCAGGTTTACTAATATACGTATAACCTCCCCTGCACAAAAACAATCAATCAATGTAATACATTATAGAAACTTGAAGTATACTCTGACTGATAAAAAAAAACATACGAAGTTGGATAAAATCCCATATGCTATCCAGCATTGTGGAGAACCTAATCCACATTATTCAACATAATAGAACTTTTGCGCAACATTGTAATATTTTCCAACCGTTGATCTGGGATTTTTAATGTATTTCTATGATCCGGCAATTTCAACTGTGAAAATAAAACTGATATTTTTGCAAAAAAAAAAAAAAAAAAATAGAATAAAATAATAATATAACAAACTGATGTTAAATAGTGCATCTTAGGACTGCATTATTCACCGTTCTAATAGATAAGTTTTCTTAAAGACAAAATGTTTACTTCATTATCGGTTAAATAGCAAATTATGACAGAAATGACATGACAGAGGGAAAAGTCTTGACGTCTTTGTCGGTGTCCAGAATTTCCCTCCAAAAATAGAAAATCAGTTGTGAAACACTGTCACCAGTTTCGCTTACTCTTGGTAATATAATATTATATACACAAATTATCTTGTCACTTGAAATTTTACTCATTTGTCCCACCCAATATAAATATAACATTGAACCAAGCCCATATAATATTTGAAATTTAATGTCACCAATTTAGCAGAATTATCTAGAATCAAGCTTGTTTTTTTTTTAATGTTACAAAATAACTATAAAAGTCATGGGTTAATATTTGTATAATTAGCGTTCCATGTTGAAAGGAAATTATTAGTTGTTTCCGAGAAAAAAATATAAAATAAACTCAAAAACATAATACTTCCGGTTAACTGATTTTTCTACAAATTTATAATTCTAGCAATGCTCCTAATTTAGGTTTATTAAATATTATATATTGATGATAGAGCCCATATATTATACTGAAATGGTACTTTACAGAAAAAGCTCACAAAGTTCCCCCACCCCTTCCATAAAAAAATAACATCCCCGAGAAAATATTTGAAATAAAAATGATAACTATTTATGTATATATATAATATATAAACTTTAAAAAGAATAGTGTTAAAGTCATTTTTCAGAAAATCACGAAAAACTGAAAAAAAAAAAAAAAAATCACATTTCCGGTCGCATTGTTGTAAGATGCAGTGGTAGTACCTAAACGGAATACCATGTTTATGCTTCCTGCGATATTTTGTTCATACGCTTACAGAATATACGACAAAAACTTTTTTTCCATACTCAAGGGACCGCCCACAAAATATGTATTTCCGGTGAATAAAAACAAAACAAAATTCGTAAATTTGATACGATCACAGTACTTCCTCTCTTATAGATAGAAAGGGAGAGGAAGTACATTAATAGCTTTAAGTAAGTAAAACTTTAATTGAATTTAATTCAACCACTGAAATTCTAGCAACGTATAGCGTGAGATGATGACCCAGTCCTAAAAAACTTCTGCATAATCTAATATTCTTAGAAAATGATTTCAAATAAAAAAGTGATAGACCTAGTGTGTTTAATTTAAAAGTAAATTATTAGAGACGTCATTTTGATTTGAGGGGGTGGGTAGGCGGAATCACAAAGGAAAACACTGGAGAAAAAAAATTTTATTCAGTAAAGTACATAACCACACTTCCGGTTGACGAATTTTTAGTAGAAAAAAAAACAATTTTTAGTAGAAAAAAAAAAAAACTTTCATATTTAAAATCCCATTAATCGTGCTTAAACGTAATAACAAATATCTATCGTACTTCTTGTGTTTTCTTTTTCACGAGAAAAAATTCAATTTAAAAGAAAAAAAAAATTAACACGATTATCAAAATCTGTTTTTTAAGAGGACGTCAAAGAAGACGTAAATTTATCACTGGATATAAAAAAAGTCACCGGTTCGTTTGAAAAAAAAAATAATAAAAATCGAATATTTTTCTGAATCGCAGTAATTTTTAGGTTTCAAAACATTGCTTTTAGAAGATTTAAGTCATTGTTTTGATGATAAAAAACAAAAAAAGTGTTAAGATGCTTTTTTAATAAATAAATAAATAAGTATATAAAACTTGTGCAAAACAAAGTGACAATTTAATTTAATTAATTATTTTAAAAAATAAATAATTGTAACATACCTGTTCAGTGAGGTGTAGATTCAATGATGGTAGAATATATAAAGAGGTATATATATATATTTCTGTTTAGTACTAATAAATTCACCAATAACAAATAAACAACAATTACCGAAACACACTATATGGAGCCAGGTGATAGACTGACTTTACTGACCATTAAAAACACAACACATATCTCTTTGGCCGATTATTTTTCCCTTCTTCTCTGCCGCTTGCACTACTACCTTCTAGTGCAAGGTTTCTCAACCTTCAAACCAAATAACCCCTAAAGAGTTGGGAGGGGGGAATATCTCCCTCTCTCTCACTCTCTCTGTGTATATGTGTGCTTGTGTGTCTGTGAATGATAATTGGTATATAATGTATGTATATATTTTTTAAGTAAAACTGAGCAAAGTTATCATTATTTAATAGTTGAATAAAGATTATTTCCGCTATTTTTTGATAACGGATAAAGCATGCTATGATGTACCTATATGTAATGTTTACATTACCTAAACTTTGCAATAATAAATTTTCCATTTACTAAATAGCTAAAAAAAAAAATCCTGGCGTGAACCATTTCACACATGACTTCCTCTTTATTGCTTGGTATTTACTATAATTTTGTATCAATGATAAATTGTCGAAAAAAAAAAACCTATGGCAGTACCAAGGATTGCCGGACGGCGGCGATTTGAATAGGGGGTCTGTGATAAGCACGCCGCAAGTTCCCTCGCCGTTTAGTTCCGGCCTTCGCTACCTAGAGCGCTACTAACTGTAGCTTCCCACTTATTATCACGAGGCTGAGTCAACACGGGAAACGAACCCAGAATTCTCGCACAAAAAGCGAGTACGCTAGCCACTAGACCAACGCGTGAGGACATTAATTGTCTTTAAACTTCAAAAATTTTACTCATTTATCCAAAGATAAATATAGAGACGGTGGTGGAAGGACAATTTACCTACCCTGGGCAGATAGTAGAAGCGTGATTACGTGGTGGTGTCCAGAAGAGTGTGCCAATAACATTGAACCAACTCAATATAAATTTGAAATTTTGACGCCACAAATTATTAATTTTATATAATTTTTTTGGAAAAAATGCTACAAATAAAAGTGTCAGGTTTATTATTATTATTATTATTATTATTATGTGCAGTTAACTTGTAAAGTTTAAAGGAAATTGTTATGGTCGTTATTGAGAAAATCCCCCCCCCCCTCAAACCTGATGTTCTCAAATTTAGAATTCTTTCAATACCCTCTAATGTTTATAAATATTATATATGTAGCAAAACCAGATATTTTACTGAAATGGTACTTTAGAAGAAAAGCTTAACACCTAACTATCCCCCTCCCCCCCCGGCTGAATCATCCAAAAAATCAATTTATTTTCCCAGAAAAACGTTTCAAATAAAAGTGATAGGTATTTATGTGTGCTAGATAGTATACGAAGTTTGCATCTCGCAAAAACTGAAGAAAAAAAATGCATTATCTCATTTTCGGTTGATAGATTGACGATCGTGATTACAAACTCTTACCACAGCAGTAAGAAAATGTATATTAAATTTAAGAAACAATTTTTTAAGCCAGAAAAAAAATCGGAAAAAACAGAAAACCCATTTTGTAAGTCCTATTTCCGGTTAATCACTTTTCTTAAAATTTTATATTTTTTATTTATTTATAATGTTATCATCATCTAAATTACCTAGTTAATAAAAACTACACTGAATGCTCCAAATCGTACCTTAGAAGTAAATCTGAGGGCCACATTCTCCCTAGCTAAAAATGGGACATATATTTTAACATTGAAAATTTTTATGAAAGGGTGATTTGGTAAAAAGTGTAATGTATCGACACACGACACATTTTAATCATATGTTTAATTCACAGGAAAACACAACCCCATCCCACCCCACGCCCAAAGCCGCCTTAAATGAATTTTCCCAGAGAAATTTTTCAAATCATATGGGTAGTTTTTTTTATAGGTTTAAAGGAAATCGTGCGTGCTATTTTTGAGAAAATCCAAAAAAAAAAAAATTCAGTAAAGTGTTACTTCCGGTTAACCGATTTTCTTTAAAACCTTTTTGACAGGTCCCATGTTAGCACTTAAATTAAATATGAAGCTTCAACTGTCTATAATTTTTCATGTTTGAGTTATGCTGACCACACACACACACACACACACACACATAATTTCTATAAGCCGTTTTGTCTGACTCAGGGGAACTCAAAACATTATATCCGGTGAAAACTCGATATCTAAAATTTGACACGATTACAATACTTCCTCTTACTAAGGAGTAAGAGAATGTAATAAATTTAGCATTTTAAACTATAAGATGATAATAACTTTACATGCAAACAATGCATTGTTAAATATGAGTTAATTTTGTTGTGGTTGGCTCCGCAGAGCTGGAAAGCATCAGATGGCCTGCTTCTTTTTGTGGTCATCAACCAGTTTCAGGCATTCGCCCATCATCAGGATGTTTTTGTCAAAACAGTTTGGTAACATAGACTTGCACAGAACAAATTTAGTTAATACACTAGAGCAATGCTCCGCAACCTTTTCTTGCCTACGGCACAACAAAGTTCTTCCCCAAATTTCGCGACACACCAAAAGTTAAATATGTATGTATATTCACTGAATATAGAATGCATAAATACTACATAATTTTTTTTATTTAATACACATATATACTTAACTTAAGAACTATACTCATTTGTAAAAAAAAAAAGGGTAATTAATGTGATAACAGAGCTTGTTTCAATGAATATAAATGCTTTATCAAAAATATTTTCCGTGATAGCCTGCTTCTTTCAAGTCAAAGTAAAATTCAAGCACAAAAGCTCTGAGTTAAGAATGAAATGAGCACACTTTACCAAAAAAAAGGAAAAACTAAACATACTACCAAAAGACACACACATTGGACTTGCCAATCGATACCCTAGTTCAGTTTTCACTCGAAAAGCAGGCTATCACGGAAAATATCTTTGATGCCTTCCAGCTTTGCAGAACCAACCACAACAATAAATGCTTTATATTCGGCTCTATATTTGGAAGTTCGGCCTGTAGTTCTTGATGCACGACCGCTTATCATTTTTAATTAACACTAAAGTTGAAAAAATTTGGTCACATAAATATTTCGTTGAAAATGGTAGTAGAATTAAAATAGCGTGGTCTGAAATCCGTGGATATTTTTTTCTAACCGAAATACAGAAAGCATCCAATGTAACTTCGGAAAGTAAAGTTTTAGCGTCCCGTCGTTACTTAGTTCAATAAATTTCACTCGAATTTGCAGAGAATGTGCTGCTACAGAATTTATAGCATTGGTTGTAAATGGATTTCGAATCCAATCGTATTGTTCCGTATAATTGAATAAAAATAGGGGTCAAATTTATTCACAGTTTTGGTAATTTAGTTAGGTCCTAACTAAAACATTTAAAATCAGTGTATCAACTAAATTTGCTCTATGCAAGTCTATGTTATCATACTGTTTGACGAAAAACATCCTGATAATGGGCGAACGCCTGAAACCGTCGATGACCACAAAAAGAAGCAGGCTACTATCACGGAAAATATCTCTGATGAGTTAATTTTACTTCCAGTTTTATTCCCTAGGGTGCCGAAGAGGATCGATGAGGTGTTAACAACGAGTAGATTGGATACATTTTTTACATATGCACAAGAAGAGTATCTTAGACTAAACGCCACAGTTTAGGGATGAATTATCTGGATATATATACAGAATTATCTGGAAATGCCTCTTTAGTGAGTTACAATTGAATTATTATGTTCGGTATTTAATGTAAATTCAAATTTGCCGCCAACGGCATACAATAATTTTATTTCGGGAAGGGTATTGTACTACCATGATAATAATTTACTAATTTATTAGGCTGTGTCCTAAGAGTAGAGAGGGGGTAACCTATGCATGTACTCCTCTCTCAGTCAGTCGCCATTTTATGCTTGAAGGATTATATAGTCATGTAACTCTTCCTTGAATAGTCACAGTGAACAGTCCCTATACTATTCATGCCATTCGGTTGCCCTTAAATGTGAAAACCCAAGTCACTTTTGGCGACTTAGCGGCTCGGTTCTTTCGGCCTCCATAGATTATTGTGAAATCACATGGTTGTTACTTCCGGTAGGTTTCCTGCTGTGCAGCTTCTGGGAGCCATTTAACTCTTATCTACAATCATCAGCCAGGCAGCAGTGTATGGATCGAGATCCAAGAGTTACAGGCACATAAGATTTGTTTCCTTATTGCTATTTTCCTCTCTCCTTTTCTCCGATATGGGCTAAGGACACATGGGTATTCCAGGATTCTATGGAAACCAGGATTCTGCTTTTTAAGGTAAGCGCCATTCCTTTGGCTATTGAAAGTAATAAATAATTTTTGCTGCCCATTCTTAAATTTAATTTATTATTCATTTGTCTGTATAATTTTGATATTTTAATTTCCCATTTTGCTCGCCCATTATATTATATACAGTCCACTTAATATTTTCACTCTTCAGTTCATATTTTTGTTGTTTTCTATTAATTAGAGCCCACCCGAGGTATCTCACCTCAATTTGTATTATTAATTGTCTTTCCTGTATTTACTGTACAGAACGTACCAGAGGTTGAGATAATAGGGTGTTAAAAGAGCTCACTTTTATTTTATATTTGGTAAATATTTACAAGCATGCCCCCCAGATGGAAGACAACTAGCAACAGTAACCTTCTCACTCCCACTCTTATTACACTCACATTTCTGATATTTCTGATTTATTTATTCATTCATTCATATTTCTTTATTTATTTCACTTTTTCATTCATTTCAATAGTATTACACTAAATGTATCGCACTAATGTACAAATTACGAAACACGATCACAGTTTAACTTCAAACATTGTCCCAAGAACTTGTTGATTTTAATTAGCGAACACCGGCTAATTAATATGTCATTTAAATTAACTAGAATTCAGTGATAAATATTAAACAAGAGGGTGTATGTGTGATTGTTAATGTGAGCAGGTTACTGTAGCTAGTGGTCGTCTATCTTGGGGGTACGCTTGTGTTTAAGAATTAAATTTTTCATCTTATAAGTAATGATCTCCAGTGCTAACAAAAATATGAATTTTCCTGGCTCTAGTGTTAAAAGCTTTTTTTCTCCTTAACTTAATTGCGGCATAAGTTTCAGAGTGGTAGAATTAGCTATCTTTTTACTTAAGAAATGTATGTAGAAGGGATCTATGAAGAAACATTGGCTTCAATTATTGGAAGAGTTTGCGAAATTCTATATATTTTAAAGTATCATCATCAGCCCTTGCGACATTTTCGTTAATTTCTAGCATTCATACTGGAAAGTCTGATTAATTACAAGGATCCATTATCTTGCTTTGGTTGCCTTTAATAATTTGAAATAATTAGGAAAATTAAATAAAATATCAGTGAGAGAAAGTAAAAAGAAAAAAAGTAGTTTTTAAAACTTTCGAGATTTATTATGTGTTTAGCGCATTCTATATGCTAAACCTGTAATCAAATTTAAATTCAAAAGATGGCGCTGCAATTAGTTTACATTGCGTTCAACGCTTGGGAAAAATTTTTCATACTTGACATTAATCACTCGTTTGGGGGTATGTTTGTTTGTTTTTTCCTTAAAAAAAAAAAAAAAAAAAAAAAAAACAAAGTTTGCAGAAAAGTTTAAGATTGTTCCATAACCTGTATATCATAAGATCTATTTTTTTGTTTTTGTTTCTGGTTTTCACCTACTTTGAGAACTTAATTGAATAATGAACTAAATTTTGTCTTAGAAACTGTTGGAATTATGGCCAAGTTTCAAGCCCTTACTTTGTTTTATTAAAAGTAAAGTAATTGTTTATTATCAAGAGAATATTAATTAGAATTAAATGTGTTGTTGAAATTTCGTGTTTGAAGAAAATCATATGTCCAAAAGTGCGTTTTTACTGAAAAGTATTATTCAGTTTACTGCTAAAATGGCTCCAATAGTTTTCTTTAAACTAAGTATGTGAACTACATATTTATATAACTATGAAAAGATACAATTTTTATTTGAAAATTTCTCCGGGTAAACTCATTTAAGGGAGTTTTTGGGATAGCATTATGTTTCTATCTCAGTTGATTACACAATTCTACCATCTAGAAAAAAAATTAATTAGAAATAAATGATTACCAAAATAACGAATTTCAAGAAAATTAGTAAATCGGAAATGCGTTTTTACTAAACAATTTTTTTCAATTTTAGCGATTTTATCCATAAAAACATTGACGAATTTCATTAAATTTGTTATATTAACTATAAAATTTGTCAGTTGCAATTTTGAAAACTGGAGTAAGAGAAAGATGGGTGAGTGTTTCACACCAGATTTTTTTATTATACATTGCGTTTACATATTTGTTAGTAATTAAATTCACAACCCTATCTCAAAAACCGGCAGGCCGAGTATGTGACAAAAATAAGAATTAAAAAGATGTCAGAATTATGTAAACAGATGTATGAAATTATGTAAATATGTGTTGTAATGTTAAAAATATTTACCTAAGACATGACTCTGTACATTAATTGTTAATTTTTAGATTTTATGAAAATAGATTTTCAAAATATATGATGTAAGATGACCTTGACAAAATTTATAAAGAAATAAATTTACAAGATATAAGCAAAAGATTTATAATGATAAATATAAATTAAGGTTTATCTTTTGAATTAATGAGGATCAGAGGGAAGATGTTACCGTTGAATTATTCTGCAACTCAATCAGCTGATCGACATAATTGTTCGCTTTATGATTTGGTCGGTTGTTGAGGACCATACCATTTTGTTGCCGTTTATCCGGTTTTGGGAGTTTGTCGACGGATTTTGCTTAGGAAGGATACGTTGATTGCACTCACTTTCTGTTGTATCTCAATGGTTCACGAGTGGCATGCTTTGTACAATTATTCAATAGAAGCAGTAAAGTATATAGAAAGGAATTAGTGTTGTGGTATAATCACTTATTTCGGGTTGAACATTTAAGAAATAGTAGAAACTATTTATTTTTTTTGTTATATAATTAGAGGCTTTTATTTCTGTTCTTACAACTAATCGTCCGATGGACAGATGTCCGTCTATGGCTATTTTGTTTGTAATGAATTAATAAATGATTCTTATTTGTACAACAAGGTATAAATAAACCATTATTATTATTATTATTATTATTTTAAGGCGTCTCAACATCTGGACATTTGCGCCCGGAGCCTTCTCAGTGCACTGCCGGCCTCTGGACAGTGTTCTCTCGTTACAGGCAACACTGTCCATGACCGGACAGTGAGCTGTACAGGCTCCTAGAAAAGAAAATCTGAGGGTGGCACAGCTGGATTCGAACCCTTGATCTCCGCGTTGCTAGTCCAGTGCGCCACTACTGAGCTAATCCCTTATTTTCCTTTGTATGATACAAATGAAACTATACATAAAGATAGATGATAAACACTGAAAAAGGACAACTAGCAGCACATCGACTGTTCACTAAGTATCATTAAAACTAAATGGTCACACAAAATCTTCCCATGAGCAGCTAATAAACAACTCTTCTAGTTCCAGAAAATAGACCAAAAAGGAAATGACCACAAGACTTGATACATCCACCGTAGACAAACTTGATACTGATTGACAGATCTCATTGAATGACATAACGAACTAGCACAAATTACATTCACGTCATAATTGATAAAAATCACTCCAAAGGGAGGGACCATCACTGCTTGGGGATACCAGTACACGTTATACATTATTACCACTGAGCTAATCCCTTCCCTTATTATTATTATTATTCTCATATATCCAACTGCAAAAGAAATACTGAGTTTTATCATCCGGTTAAATCAATTTAGGAAATATTAAACTAGTTCAACCAAAAATTAGCATTTACAAAATTCAATGCAATTAAAAAAAAAAAAAAAAAATTTTTGTTTGGACAAATATATTCCAGTCCAAATAAATATAGTCTGTCAAAGTATTTATATAGTTAATTCAAAAGTTCGCAGACATGGTTATTATATATATATATTTTTTTTTGTAAGCATGTTTATGGGGGAAAGTAACAAAGGAAGTCGACAAGAGAAAAATGGAGCGAATTTGTAAAAACTACCACAATAATTCTATGTTTACTGCTACTGACTGTTCTTGCATTGCGCATTACATGAAATTTCCTCATCAAATCTTCTAAAAGGATCTAGATTGTTTCCCAAGCTTGTAAGTAAGTATATGCCAGTATTCTTCTTCCAGTTATTTACTTCATTTCATTATAGTTCTTCAAAAAGCAGAACATTTATTTAGTTTTCTTTGTTTTTAAGGATTTTTAAGGATCAGTAAACAAAGACACAGTATATTTTAATTTAAATTATTAAATTAGTCTTATAATTTCTTTATATTTTTATAAAACAAATACTCGCCAGCAGTTGTTGGCATTTATAACAACAAATTTCATATAATAATAATAATAATAATAATGCTTTATTTCACAATGACAAAATACATACAAGAATACATTCTTGACATTCTACGGCATGGTAAAACCGTCTGCCGGACAAATTTCATATAGAACAATTATTAACATGACCATAAGAATTAACTTCTGATTTAAGATATTTTAAAAATATATTATGTTGTAAAAAATATAATTCTTTTATAAACAGAACATTTTTATGAGAAGGATTTTTAATAAACAATAATTATCCTCTTCTTAATAATGTAATATCCATTTATTTTGATTATATAAAAAAAAAAGTCAAAATAATATTCACAAAAAGAAAATTTGGCCTTTTTAGTATTTTTAAACGATATATTAACAAATATCTGCCAAATAACAAGTGCTATTGATATGTTATATCAAGTTCTCAATTTAACTTATAAAATTAATTTTTATACTAAAAAAAAATCAAAACAATAACAATCTCTCTGTTCACAGGAAGAACAACATAAAGAGGAACTCGAAAGTTAAAAAAGGGAAGACACTGAATCAAAAGGCAGGATAATTGTATTTTTCCTATTTTTTTTACTTTTACCAATAAAAATACTCATTATGGTATATTGAGCCTTTAATGTATTTTTTTTTTTTATCTTAATATTAAATCATAGATTAACGAGTATTTATCAGTTAATTTTTTGGGGTAATTATTAAAAATACATATTTTAAAGGAAGCTTTTGGACGAATTTGTTTTACAAATGCGATTTGAAAACTGGAAATATTATCCACTATTTATAACAAGATTTTTGTTTTTACTGGAATGATGAAATATTTAATAATATTAATTAAAATAATTAATCACCTGAAATTTGTATATTCTCTGAGGAGGCTAACTGTATTAGAAAATTTTCCATTGCTGGTGAAATATCATTTTGTTTTAACGTGGATAAAGAGAGCTTATAATTTCCATCTTCTAACAATGTAGCAAATGATCTGTTAAATTTAAAAATGTATACAAAAATTTAATATTTTAATATGTTCTATTAAAAAATTGGAATTTTTTAATTGCAAATTCCGATGCATTAGACTAAACAAGCATAAAAAGTTGATTAAATAGTGCCCGCCAAAAATCATATCGTCCTTTCTTGATTTGGCCTTGTTTTGAAATTGAACATAACTATGTAAGCTTGAAAATCTTCAACGAAAGGGGTAAAAAAGAGGCAAGTTAATCGAGCAACTTTTTTTTTCAATCTAAATTACAAATAGTATTGGAATAATGAGTCATAAAAAATGACCGATTTTCTTTACTTGCACTATATCCTCTACAGATAAAAAAAGCGTTTATATTTTGTTGAACTTTGCCATATTCTTATTTTGCATAAACAAATAGAGAATGAATTTATAAACAAAGTTACCCTGGATCGCTTTTAGTTTTGTCGTAGCATTTTTTTAAACAAGATGACGTTAAAATTTGAAATATTAATAATATTACGCCATTATTGGAAAAGAAAGTTTTCAGCCGCCGAAACTACTCGTTTAGTGCGGGAATTTGAAGAGGAGGATGCTCTTTCTGAACTGACAGTGTGTAGGTGGTTTCAGAAGTTTAATACCGGTGACATTAGTCTTGAGAGGATAGCCAATTCGGGGCGAAAATCATCATTCGATGAAGAAGCTCTGCGCGGTTACGTGAAAGTTGACCCGACCAAAAGTACTCAGGAGAGCAGAACTCGAAGTATCCCAATCCACCGTAAATCGTGGGCTGCTGCATAAGCTACGGAAAGTGTATCGTTTAGCTAGAATGGTTCCCCATGAGTTGACCGCTGAACAAGCTCAGCGGCGAATAGAAATTTGTCAAAATCTTTTGGAAAATCCAAATGACCATTGGTTCATTAAAAGGATTGTCACTTGCAATGAAAAATGAATATACTGAGAGATACTCAAAGACTAAGAATAATGGTTACACTGCAAGCAGCCTGTTATACCTGTCGCTAAACAGGGTCAATTCGAAAAACAATGATTTCTGTTTTTCAAGGAGTAATTCATTATGAGTTCATTCCCGAAGGTCAGTCTATTGATTCGGGACTTTATAACGAGCAGTTAGAAAGAATGTACATTGTTTTGGCCCAGCGTTACCCAGGGTTAGTTAACAGAAATAAAGTATTGTTTCAACAAGATAACGCTCGACCACACACTTCTCGTTATATCAAACAAAAATTTTCAGAATTACAAGGGATTGAGCTTCTCCTCCACCCAGCTTATAGTCCGCACCTAGCACCTTCCGATTACCATCTGTTCCGGTCATTGGCGCACTATCTTCAAGGAAAAACCTTTAATTCTCTGGACGTGGTTCAAAATGGAGTCGCGGAATTCTTCCTTTCAAAACCCAAGAAGTGGTATTGCAAAGGAATTCGGCAGCTAGCTTCGAGATGGAAACAAACCATAGAAAACAACGGTGTATACTTTCAATATTAAAATAAATTGTTAAATAAAATAAAATTGTTTTTAAATTTGCCAGAAAAAGGTCATTTTTTATGACTCACCAATATATTTACTAGAATAAAAAAAAATGTCAATGGTTCCTTACTTCAATCGGGAAATTATTTCTTGTGTTTTTTCTGATATAGCTTTAATAATTTTTTCATCATTCAAATCGCTCTTTCCTAATTGTTCCATAAATAAAGCTATATCTTTATGCACTTTTGTCATTGGAAGTCTATCTGTAACAGATAATAAATATCTGTAAAGATATAAAACTTCGCTAGAATCCTATTTAGTAGGACTCTATACAGAGAGTTTTGGCCTTTGAAGTTAATTTAATAATAAATAACATAATAATGGTGAACATTACCTTTAGATTGTTGAGCGACTGTAATTTCTTTCGCTGGTAAATTTACAAGAACATCATAAAGTTCTGGTCTTGAAAATACCGTATTATCACAACATCCGGCAATGTAGTTTGTACAAGACTGAAATTAATATTTAATTACTGAAAGTTTTTCCGTGTTTTCCGAGTTTTTATTACAAACATTCTCACAATAATCATATAGATATTTACATTTAATTCTTGTATTTCCTCATCAGTGAGTTCAAACCATGGAAAGAAAACTTCATCAAATTTTCGATGAACCATTAAATATGGAAATGATTTCAACCACTAAAATAATAATGGTGATAGGTTTTTAGAAAATGAGCAAATCTAGTAAAATAGAAATTTCAATATACTTACTTCTAATAAAGTTGGTAAATTGTGATGATAAACTATCAATTTTCTTTTCAATAACAAAGCATTGTATATTAAAATAATTTCCAAACCAAACATTTTTATCATTTCTGTAATAAACAGAAATTATTTTAAAAATTATTATTATTATTATTCTTAATGTATTTATTCCAATTTGTATGGAAATACAAGTATTACAAGCAAGAGGGCCTTGTTTTAATTTCTACTTTTTTTTATATAATAGTAGTGCACTATTAATTTACAGTGAACTATAATATTCTTTGAAGATTTCACTTTATACATTTAGAAATCGTAAAAAAAAAATTAAATGTAATGCACATTAAAAAAAACTGACAGGAAGACAAAATTCACGACCAAATGATGAAATCAAATATAAGTATTTTACATTCTACACACTAGAATTATAAAACCATTTAGAACACAGATTTTCTATCTCTACAATCCAGTGTTTGTATTAACATAAAACAGAAAAAAATTAAAACCAGAAAGCGATTGTTGCCCAAATCGACGATAATTTCTACTTCTTTTTACTACCTTAATAGGAACTACTGCCTAATTGAATTTTCAAAAAAACAAAAAACAAAAACAAACTACTCAATAAAATGAAAATTCTCTATGAACATGAAATAATATTATTTAGTTATCATAAAGAGATGTAACCCAGAAACAACGAATTCGGTAAAACATCAACAAAGTAATTCCTGAAATGGAATTTCAATAAAAGCATTACCGGAAATACGAATGCAATGAAAGGTTTTCAAGATTTCCTTTAAACCGTGCACACTGAAAGCACTCTAGGTTCTTATCTTTCAAAAGCTAGTTCTTTTTCAAAGGTTTTTCTGTGAAAATTTATTTAGTCTTTCAGGACTTTAGGACCGTCCTGAGGAAGATTTTTTCGTTATCCTCTAAATGCCATTCTAAGGGACCTCCTAGTTCCTGTTGCTGTTATAATATTAAGGGACATCAAAATAAATATAAAAAATATTCTTAATTTGAAGAAAATATAACTTGACAAGTTCAGGAAGAGAAAGACGTGTGAATGTTTCAGGTCTCTAAGAAGATTGTCAAATCTGTTATTTCTAGGATTTCAACTCTTAATTTCTTAAATCGTTTTATTACCTTTAACATTAGAATGCTTAAAAGCATTGTATGAACAATATTCTTTAAATAAAAGTGAACCATTTTCATTGGAATCAATTTCCTTAGTAAAAGCACTCAAATATAATTGCAGAACCTTAGTGGGATCACCTGAAAAAAGTAAAAACAGATTGAACATATTCTACTATCATAACAAACTTTAAATAAACAAAAAATACCTGACTCATGATATGTTCTACAAAGTAGTGAAGATAAAGTCCTATATTTGTCTGGATTAAATTCCTTTGCCCATATTACCACTCCAATAAGAACAGCCTACAAAATAAAATGATTAGAATAATTTATTAAAATTCACGATAATTTTTTAAATCCTTCTCTATTTATATATTTATCCTAAGTATATGTGTTTTTTAGACTACATCTTGCATTTTTTCTGGATCACAATCAATTATATCTAAGTAGAACCATGTTTTCTTCCATCTTCCATAAACATAATTTTTCATTTCCTGTAGGATGCATTTCTTTTCAATGAAATCTTTTTGTTCTTGTAAAATATATGGAAATGTCCAAGACCATAACAAGTCACCATTCTTATCTTTCTCTAGATTAGAACAAAACTGTAATTAGTAAAAAACGTGAAAATATGCCATAATTTAACTGAAATATATAATAATAACTACTGAATTGTCTTTGCGCTTATTCTGATATAATACAATCTCACATTTAACTCAGGTTTGCAAAAATTATAATATTAATTGATGACTTAAATTTCTCCTTTGGTTAGGAGGGCCCACAATTTAGCATCAACAGATGGGGCCCTGATAAGCATTTTAAAAATCATTTATGAACATAACATCAAACACAAGGGTTTATATTTAAAAAAATACTGATAAACTGATTTTTACTCATAATATTTTCTTTTTCAATGTAAAAGCATAATAACTTACACTCACCAATTATGTTACATGATATCAAATCTGACATTGTTTATTTTAAATCAAGATCTATTAATGGCATTAAACAGGTTTTTGTTTAACTCATTGTCCACAAAATTATACCTCAAATAATTATTTGTTGATAAATGTATTATCATAATAAACAAAGGAAGGTACAGTTTTGTTATAAATCGAAGAGGTTATTATTTCTGTTGCCCATTTGCGAGGTTACCGCAACATTGCAACTAATGAGAATTTAATTCATTCTTAATCCAAAACTAGTATAGCTCATAACTAAGAGATGAATTCATTTTAATGATTGTATTTTTTTATTAAAAGTTCCAGAGAATGTTATCGTTTTTATGAGTATAATTTGTATTTTACAATTTATGAAGATATTAGGCATCTGTAAACGACAGTATTCTTTAAAAAATATATTTATTTAACTTGATTACATTTTCATTTCGAAATCATTTAAAAAAATTAAGAACGTCATTTGTGAATGAGTCAACACTGTTGCAACGGCAGCGAGTTTCGTAGCCATCTTTTAAGGCTATATTTCCGGACAAGTGGTTTGTTATCGTCACGTTGGAATTTGTTAGTTGTTTAGAAAGTTACTTGTTTTCTAAAAAATTTGTTTTCATGAATGTTTAGAAGTTAATTCGTGAAAGAATTTTAAAAGAAAATCTACAATGGCTCGTTATAGTCAGCGTCCGGAAAATGCTCTCAAACGAGCAAATGGTTGGTTCCATATTTTCAGCATTTTTCTATTTAATGAAACTAATTGATATACGCTGATTGGAATTTATTTAAATTATTAAAGTTTAAAGTAAGTGGTATGGATATCATAAGTATTTGTATTTCCAGAATTTATTGATGTCGGAAAACCAGCGAGGGCATTAGAGACTCTTTATGAAGTTTTTCGCAATAAAAAATGGGTGTACAATTGGAGCGAAAGTCTTTTAGAACCAATAATGTTCAAATATTTGGATTTATGTGTAGAACTCAAAAAATCATTAATCGCAAAGGAAGGATTATTCCAATATCGCAATATGTTCCAATCCGTAAGTGCATTAGTAATACATTTATTCGATTATGAAAGTCATTTTGTTGACCGTAAGTAATTTCTTCAGGTGAATGTCGGCTCCTTAGAGAATGTTATCCGTGGATATTTGCGTATGGCAGAAGAAAAAACAGAATCTGCCAGAGAACAGTCACAACAGGCTGTAATTGATATAGACGATTTAGATAATCTTGCTACTCCAGAAAGTATACTACTGAGGTAATTTTTTATGCAAGTAATGGATAGAATTAATTTTAGTGTACTTTCATACTGTGTTTCATTTTTTAGCGCTGTAAGTGGTGAAGATGCTCAGGATAGAAGTGACCGTACCATATTAACGCCATGGGTGAAATTTTTATGGGAATCTTATTGCCAATGTTTAGAATTATTGAGAACAAATGCTCACTGCGAAACATTATATCATGATATAGCACGCATGGTTTGTTCAAGTTATTTTGCTTTATTTTTATTTGTCTGTAGCTTTATTAAAACAAAATTTTAATTCTTTTGTTTTATAACTTTGTAGGCGTTCAATTTTTGCTTAAAATATAATAGAAAAACAGAGTTTAGAAAACTCTGTGATAAATTGAGAAAACATTTGGAAGATATTAGCAAATTGCCAGTACAAGTGGCAAATGTTAGTTTAAATAAACAAGAAACTCAGCAATACAATCTTGAAACAAGGCTAGTACAGTTGGATTCTGCCATTCAGATGGAGTTATGGCAGGTAAGCAGTTTTTCTGTTTAGGCTAAGAGCTTCCATTAGCGTGTTAAAAAAGCATTGTAGTATGAAATATTTTCAGGAAGCTTATAAGGCTATAGAAGATATCCATGGTTTGATGAACATGTCCAAAAAGCCTCCAGTTACCAAAACCATGGCTAACTATTATCAAAAATTGGCTATGGTGTTTTGGAAAGCCGGCTACTATCTGTTTCATGCAGCCGCTTTGTTTAAATTGTTCTTACTAAGTAAGGATATGAAGAAAAATATCACACCAGAAGAACTGCAAAGGTAGGTAGATGGTTTGGTTAGAAATTTACAACAAGGAAACTGATATTTCCAACTTTGAAATATTTCACGGTAGAGAAAACGCCGATAGAGATTTATTTTAATATTTTATTAAATCCGATCCCTTTCACGATAAAATAATTGCACGGATTCCTTGAAAGTTGGCAGTTATCTATGGCCCGCTCATTCTATGTTGGAATGGTATTGAATAATTTAGAGTAAAAGGGGAATCTTATGAACTGGGAGGATTAAATTAATACTTCTTTGCTAAGCTTTTGGTGCAAGAATTCTCTGAAAAGCAAGGTCTGCCATATTTGCTTGTTGGTGGAGGGTTGTCTCCCGCAGCCCGCTCGGAGGAGACGAATAGCAAGAGTACGGTTTATATTTGATTCACCCTCGTAAAACTATCTACATGCATTTAATAAGGAATACTGGCTGTATTGCTGAATAAAACAGCTTTGTGCAGTATAGATCTACTGTATTCATCTTGCCAAAAGGAATAATGGTTATTTTACTTGTGCATTTAATGTGAGGTATTAGTTAGTGGTCTATGTTTGTAGAGTTTATTAAAGGCATTTCTTGCCAAGGCATCAGCCGCTTTGTTACCACCAGTTCCCGCGTGACCTTTTACCCATGTAATGCCTATTTTCCTTCAAATTTGAAGAAAGTATCATTTCTCTGGTCTCTAATATTACATTCGATTGATTTTTGCTGGGTTACCGCAAATTAATTACCATCGACCTATTGTCCGTGAATCCTTCACAATCTGTTCTGAAGGGTATCAGTTTTGCAGTATAATAGAGGCGGTAAAGTTGTTGAAACTATAGAGAATAAGGTTTGGTCAAATCAAATGGTTCATTACAATTTAGCAGACTTTAAGAATATATATGTGAATTAATAGTTAATGATGGGATTGGGATGGAGACCGCTTTTAATTTGGGTCGGTTATGCATTTTTATGATTAAATAAACATTTGGTTCAAATTTAGCTTTTTTTTTTTGCATTGTGAACAATATATGATGTTCTTTATTACAATGCATGTTTTATTAAAAGGATGGCGTGCTGTGTACTTCTCGCCACATTGTCAATTCCATTGCCATCAGCTCATCCAGAATTTGACAGATTTATCGAGACAGACAAAAGTCCTCTCGAGAAGGCCCAAAGATTAGCCGTATTACTTACACTTCAGCAGCCTCCCACAAGAGCATCCTTGATCAGAGATTTGGTATTTTTAATTTATTTTGAAATTTATTGAACACAACTATGATTATTGTAAATACTAATAATACATTTTTACAGGTTCGTATGAATGTGGTTCAATTAGCCTCGCCACAGCTGCAAGAATTATATCAATGTCTTGAAGTTGATTTCAATCCATTGACATTGTGCAAGAGAGTACAAGATGTAACTTCTCAACTTCAAGGAGATGAACAATATATACCACCTTTACAAGATGTTACATTAGTCAAACTGATACGTCAGGTGTCGCAAGTTTATCAAACAATCGATTTTACTCGTTTGTTAGAACTGGCTTTGTTTACTACACCGTTTCATTTGGAAAGACTGTTAGTAGATTGCGTACGCCACAACGATATGCAGGTAAAATATAAATAAAGAAAAACTTTTAATTCATAATTGAATCAAACATTTAAATAATCTTTATTTATAACGGTTCAACAAAAAAGCCTTGATGGATTTTAAACTAAAACATGAATTGTTGAATATGTGGATGGGTCCACAATGCTGGATAACATCTGGAATAAAATTCCCAAAATGAGAATATTTATCTGACCTTTATTATTTACTGTGGATATTATCGCATATAATTTAAAATTTAGCAAATATTCTTCACAATTAAAAAGCTTCAAAGCTATATTCTATGCTTTTAATTTGATTAATAACAGAGATACACAGTGCTTGTCAATTCGAGCTTTGCCATTGTAAAGAGAATTTAAGAAGGCGATATTGTCTTCAAAAGTATTAAGTCTTTAGCCTCAATTTTCAAAGAGTTCCGACTGTGGCTTTTGAAATGAACCTTTATAAGAAGTAGTCGAATGCTTTCAAATTGTTGAGCTACCTCACTATACCAAAAATAGTTTTCAAAAGCCGTAATGAATGAAAAAGCCTGAATGAATTGAAAGACGCCTCGCGCGTGGAATTGTATTCATAAATAGAAACATGGGTTTAGAACTAGACAATTAATTCTTAACTTCCCTTCCCTTCCCACAAAGACGGATTTGAAACAGAGTTGATGCTGAGGTTTGTTGAAATTACTAGCAATGGTTTGTTTTTCAGCTGGATTGGCATTCACACTTTTTGAATGTGGCTAACTGTTCTACTTGGGTTTTTTTACCAAATATTTCTTTCTTAGTCAAGCACTCTTCTACAGTTAGGTATTGAGGCAATTTTATAATCGCTCAGGTGATTTGGACATTCATATCTCTAACATCTTTTGGTTATCTCCTTTAAGCTCAATGCCCAACTTCGTTTTTGAAAATACATTTACAATTCTAGGGATGCAAAATGGATTTAAGGCGTAATTTCCCATCTCATGGCATTAAAGATCTAAAATTGAATATAGATAAAAAACAACAGTGTTTCGAGAAGCCAGCTTGCTAGGATTAGAAAGAATCTTTTTAAAATAAACTAGGAGAAGTAAAAATGTGATAAACAAATACAACCTTTCATTACTCACCCATATAGAAAACTTTTCAATAAGTTTTAATACATTGAATTTGGTTTATCCTTTAATCATACACAATTTCAGATTCGCATAGATCATGGTGCAGGATGTGTACACTTCGGCATGGATTTATCAGAATCACCACGTGAAGATAAGCAAGATGGGCCACTTCTGCAGAGTATGCCCAGTGAACAGCTGCGTACTCAGCTCATTAATATGGCTAATGTGCTCAATGAAGCTCTAAGAATCATTAATCCCAATGCCAACAGAGTTAGTTATAATCAGAAATTCTTTGCAATAATCTTGAATGTAGGTTATTTCTTTAATGTTTTTTTTCGCATTATAGGAAGAGAAAGATAAAGTTCGTCTTCAATTAGTACATCATTATAAAGAAAACATGACGAAAGAGCATCAGCGTATATTGGCTAGACATAAAATTATTGAGGACAGAAAAGAATATTTGGAAAGATTGAATACTGTTAGAGTAAGTGTTTTGCAAAAAAACAATTTTATGAAAGTAAGATAGAAAAAAAATGTCTAAATTATACTTTGACCATTACAATAGGAAGAAGAGGAAGCTCGTAGAGCTGAAGAACTGGCTCGTCAGCAAGCTCTGGTTGAACAAAGACGCCTTGAACAGGAACGTGAAGAACGAGAAAGAAAACGGCATGAAAATGAGATCCAACAAATCAAAGATCGTCATCTAAAGGAAAAGATGCAACAGATATCACAAACAGCTCATGGGCAAAAGATTTTGCGTAAATTGGACGAAGAAGATATAAAGAAATTGGATGCAGAGCAGATTGCTGCACGTGAAGCTGAGGAATTACAGAAAGAACGACGTGAAATGCAACAAAAACTTAAATCACAAGAAAAGAAAATTGATTATTTTGAAAGAGCCAAACGTATCGAAGAGATTCCTCTATTGCAACAGAGTTTCAGAGATAAACAGGTAATATTTGGTCATATATTTAGGGACGGAATAGGCTCATTCATAGAAATTGGATCTGTTGATCTGTTGAATAAGGCTGGTTTACAGATTAATGAAACGACCCATAAATATGAAAATTAAAAAGAATATTTTTGCATAAATTTTAATTATGTATTTCTGTACTTATATCCTCTCATTTTATATTGATTCATTTGTTAATAACAGTAATTTTTTGGACTTAACTTAATTTCGCCAACGCCAAGCTTGTGATGTATAATGAAGTATAACTGTGTATATAGCCGCTGTCTGAAAGTCTGGTGTAAAAACATTGATCTCAGATGCATCTCTTAATTTATTCGATATTGTTGCAGGTTGAAGAAAAGAAATTATGGGAGGAACAAGAAGCTAGACGAATTGCAGAGTTAGTACTAGAAAGGGAACGGGCCGTTGAAACACGAAAGAGACTGGCCAGAATGACACAAGATAGAAATGAGTTCCTCACTAAACTTAAATCAGGAAGGGATACTATTTATCAGGCAAAATTGAAGGAATATGAGAAAAAACTTGCAGAGGAACGAAAAAAACGATTACAACAAAGAAAAGAAGAGCGCAGGGAAGCTAGGGAAACCGAATGGATTAAAGAGAGGCAGGAGGAAATGAAGAAAAAGAAAGAAGAAGAAGAGAAGCAAAAAGCAGAGGAAGAAAGGTTAAGAAAAGAAAAGGAAGAGAAGCTTAAAAAGGCTGAAAAAGAAGAAGAAGAAAAAAAAAGAATGGAAGCTTTCAAAAGACAAGCGGAAATACAAAGGAAAAGAGAAGAGGAAGCTATCAGAAGGCAGGAGGAAAAGGAAAAAGCTTTGGCTGGAGGTTGGAGACCTAAAGGAGATGAAAAACCAGTGGATAACAAAGAATGGAAAAAGGCAGAACCTTCTGAAAAACCTACTCCTTGGAGATCGAGTGAGTAGCATTTTTCATCACACGTTCTATAATCTAAAGTTAAAAGTTGTAGTTTTATAATCCAATATTTTACCTCATTATAACAGTAGATCTGAGTGAGATATGTTTTTGTTGATTTCTAATAATCTTCTTTCCACATGGATATGATGGTCCAAATTTTGATCCTGTACATTGATCTCTTCTTCTTGCATTAATTTTGTGTGTATATAATGCACTCAGCGTGAGTAAAAACAAAACAAAAAAAGAAAAAGTAAAATTGCAGAAAAGTTCATATTTATAAACCGAGAATCCCATTCCAAGATTTTGGTCAATTAGTCTGTTTGAAGTGCTGCTAATGTTATTTTATTTCTTTCTTTTTTTATATTCTTTAATTTAGCAGACATATATTTTATTATATTAGATTTAACACTTTTCATTTGAAACATTATTCGGAAAAAATTGATTTTAGGGGAATCTAGCGAGCCGTGACAACAATCAACTATCTATATAATTTCAAGGGTAATTGATGTGTGTATTGTAAATTTCCTAGTTTGAAGAAAATTATTTCTTTTTGTGTGTGACACAAGAAATCGCAAGCAAGCAGCATGAAGCTTGGTATTCCGATTAGTAGAACACTAGCATCTTACATGATGAAAATCCATTAACCGGAAGTGCATCTTTACAGAATTGTATTTCGTGATTGTCTCGAAAATGGTACCAACAATTTTCTTTAAAGTTTCTATGTGCTATATATATGCAGACATAAATGCTTTTTTAAATTTATTTTTGTGGAGTTTGGGAGAGCAATAACGTTAAGCTTTTCTTTAAAGCCCCAGTACTACTTCATTTCAATTTTAAAGAAATTATAGCCTTTAAATTGTGTTAATTGCAGTAAGAGAAGGTCATATGTTAGATACCAGTTTTTTTTTCCCAGAAAAGATTGAATTTGGTTCAATAATATTAAGTGTAAATAATATTTTTTTTTCTTTAGTGCGGATGCGTGATGGTGATGACAGGCCCTCACAACCGCCAGCTCCTAGTCGTGATTCATGGAGGCGAGGTCCTGAATCAGAAGATCGAGATAGAGATAGAGATTTTAGTAGGAGAGATGATGATCGTATAGGTTTCAGTAGGAGAGTAGGTGATAGAGAAGATGGATTTAGAAGAGGAGAACGGGATGATTTCATGAGAAGAGGCGGTGACAGAGACGACAGCTTTAGAAGAAGTGAAAGAGATAGGGAATTTGGTAGAGGATTCGAAAAGCGGCCAGAACCGGTAGGTTTTTTTTTTTTTTTAAGGTTTCATTAATACTTACTTATATTTAGTTATTCTATACATCGATTATATTTATTTTACTTAATTACAGCAAGGGCAAGGAAGCTGGCGACGAGGTCCGGAATCAGAATTACCAGAACCTATATCGAAGTAAGTTATTATTATTTTTTTTTTTTTAATTATTTTAAATACCATATATTTATACGTAATTATGGTATTTATAAAAACCATTTATTTTGGATAATAACTTAGATGAATTGAATGAAATCTAGTTATCCACTTGATTGTGAGTGTATAACGCAATATGAGATAATTAGGGTACCATTTTTATCATGTGGGTCTCCTCCAATAGAACAGATTCCAGATTTAATGAGAATATACTTGAATTTTGTTCTTGAGGGCTGGTCAAATCAGAGTTTTTGAAAGGTATGTTTCAGCCTGTATTTAAATGATCATCAGCCCAACAACATTACAATAATTATTTTTTTAAGACGAAGACAACTAGACCAGTCTAATAATATGACTAGACTAATTAATTTAACAATGAAATATAGTAATATCAAACCATCTGTGAGTTAATAAAGTTATTTTACTCATTAATGTTCATTTTCCATCAAATGTGAGTAATTTGTAGTATTAATGTGTCATTTGAGAAACTCGTAATATGGCATCATAATAAGCTGAAACGTTGCCCTGGAAGACTGTGATTGATTGGACCAACTTTTTGTCAGATATTAAATAGAGTGATCAAGAATATAGTTCTGTAATATACTTTAGGAGATACTTTTAATATACTTTAAGAGAGACATTTGTCTGGGGCGCCAAAATTTAGGGACACCATTTTGGTTGCAAGTGTGAGAAAAACATTGATGTGTTAACATGCATACACTGCTCTGAACAGAATAGATTAGCACGCGAGTAGGGCGCAGCTTCAGCTTGTGTCTTTGTTATGCATAGACTTGCTTATTACTTACCTCTAATTATAAAAGAGCGGTTTCAATACACAACAGCATTATTCTTGCTATTACATTGGTAGTGATAACAAGTGGAAGTTCATAAAATTATGTACCTTTATTTAATATATATACACATTCCTAAGGGGCGGCAATTTGCCTTTTTGTCCGAGGCGGCGTAACCGCTAGAGCGGGCGCTGAACGTGGATGTCTCAAAAACTATGTGCTCACTGTTGAGGTAATACTCCATGAAGTTATTTTTTATTGAGTCATTATGGGGTGATAGTTTTGTATCCCCATAGAAAATTTTTGTTCCAGGAATTCGATGTTCCTCTTCCAAATCATAAGAATATTATGGCAGCAAAAGCTCCTCTTCTGAACTAATTTCCATATTCTTCAGCGTTAGAAAAATTTTTCAAACCAACAATTGGGACAATTAGCTGAATAATTGATTATCATAAAAGTGGATTTGCTGAAGACAGGAAATAAATACAAGATTTCTTGTGTTTGCAGCTTCTAAAGATAGCTCACGTTATTTATTAAGATATTGGCTAGACACAACTAATCCGTATGTTAATTTTACAGACGAGGAATAGATGATAGACGTGCAGTGGACGATAAACGTAGCATGGATGATAGACGTGCAGTGGATGATAAACGTGGCATAGACGATAGACGTCGAATGGATGATAGACGTGGTATTGATGACAAAAAGGAATGGAGAAGAACAGATGCACCTCTTCAAAAAGCAGTAGATAAAGGTTAGTATTTCAATGGTTATTATGTGCCAGTAATTATGAATAGCCTGCGTGTAGTATATACTAGATATTCAACTATGGTATTCCCAGGAGATCAGTCCAATAGGGAGTGTGACTTTACTAAAAGTTTCTTTCGATTAAATAAATAAATATTGGTTAGCTGGGGCCAAAAAAAACTTTTAATCTTTAAAAGTTTATTCTCACGTTTCGGATACCTTTGGTGTCTTTCCTCAGGAACTACATTAAAAAAAAAAAAAAAAAACGGAAAATTAGATAATGTAGTGGGAAACAACATTGAAGCATTTATTATCAACCACATAATGTAAATAAAAAATAGAAATTAGAAGAATAAAAACAAAATACTAAAAATTGCTAAATATGGTGATATGTATTTATTAGTAATCAAGTAGAATGAGTATTAATTGTTCAACACTCACTAAGATCTCATTTTTAGAGAATTATTAAAAGAAGTAAATATTTTTTCTTCCTAGGAGACTCTACAGTTCACTGTCTGGTGATGGACAGTGTTGCCTGTAACGAGAGAACACTGTCCGAATGCCGGCAGTGCACTGAGAAGGCTCCGGTCGCCATTGGCCATAGATGTTGATGCGTAAATATATTTGAATTGTGAGATACAATTAAATGAAAGTAGTGAACTGTGGTTTATCTGACCGGTCAGCAGAATCATTTAAATAATTTACAATATAATTCTTTCTTCATCTACTTAGTATTGAACAACTGACTAGGAAATGCAGAATATCATCGCTTTCTTGGTTGCTACAAAGTGAAGCTCATATCATTATGTATGTTTATAAATATTATATTTCAAGTCTTTTCAAAACAATTTAGGAGGGAGAGTGGTTCAAACTTTAAGGATTTTTATCCAAAAGGTGTTTGTTATCTATTATTATAATCATTATAAATCACCTTTTCTGAGCTTCTGTCAAGTTATATAGTTAACGAAGCGTTAAGTTTAAATAAAAGATGAGAGGTGCTCTTTATTCATGAAAGGTGGTTAAAAGTATTAATATGAACATGAAATATGAATTTTTAGGAATGTTCCATTATGTATAATTCAGATCGAATTTATTCTAATTAGGTGGCTGATTTTGTGAAAACTTCATAAACAAAATCTTATACCATATATTACATTCTAATATCTTATTTTTTTGTTGAGAGAGAGTTATTTTCTTAAGGATTTTGTTAGAAAATTGGTAGGTTCCCCATACAGGGGATGAAGACATATATGTGTGGCCAATGTATTATTGGTTTTACAAATGTAAAGTACCATCAAACTATAATAATCATAAACTGTTTGGCATACTACCCTTTTTTACTTTATTATTACTTTGTATATAAAACCTTTCCCAAAAAAATCTTTATTAAAATATTTATGATTTCTTTTTGTTTGTCCAGGAGAAGATAGTGGAGATGACGGAAATTGGGAAAGAGTTCAACGACGTTAAATTGATTAATATCGAACAGAGCCTTCCATAGCGAGTTTAGATAAAAAAAAAAGAAATAAAAGAAACAACAACAAAAAATAAACAAGCGACGTTCTTGTATTTAATAATTTCATTTATTAATTAATTCCCATTTATAAATTGTTGCAACATTTATTATTAACGGTAAAAATTTGTATTTTGTATTTTTATCATTGCCGGTTTAAGCGCCTTAATGATTGCCAATTTTTGAAATTGTATATCTTTGTCTATTATTTAATACATATGTTGATATACGAATTTTATTTCAATAAGGCCCAATTTTTCTTCTTTTTTTTTTTTCTTAGTTATGTTTGTTTTGATAGAATGGTATTGTAAATTTCTTTTCTTATATTTGGAATTGCATTATATTTGGCTTTTAAACGGAATTCTGAAAATAAAAAACGTACTTACAACCATAGGAATAGATTGTTACAAATATCATAATAACACCTTTATTTATGAAATAAAACAATATGTACATTGTTGAATACACACATACATATGTACTGTCAGAGATACCCCAATGGTCAATGACCGTCTTGCGAGTTGTGACACATATATGCTTGTAATATATCAATCCATGCAACAATACAAATCTCTACTATGGTGAAATTATTACCGGTTATAAGAAATCAAAACTATTTGATTTTCTTCAAATTTGGATTAACTACACATATACAGAGATACGTGTAGTAATTTTTATTTGGACTTTCTTTTACTTAGAAAAATTATGGGACCTTTTAAGGGGGCAAAATTTATTAAACACATTCATTTTTTATGAAAATTGGCAATTACATTAGTAAAAAGAAAAATTGTAAGAGTTCAATTTAAAAAAAAAAAAAAAAAATAGAACTTGAAAACCACTTACTTTTCAAAAAATAGAACTCTTGATCCCTTAAGAACTTTCTTTTTAACGAAAGTCATGCCATTTTTTGTATTGCTACTCATTTAAGATAAAAAGTTATGGTCAATTTACTCTGAAACTATAATTACAGAAAAAAAAAAATGTATATGATGTTTCAGTAATGTTTTAGCCTATACAGCAAATTTGTTCAACGATATTGAATCTTTCAATCAAATTAACAATAGAAATACTGTGAATAATTATTCATATTTTGAGTATAAAATGGTTTGTAAAAATAGGATATTAAATGGGAATTTCAGTGACTGGAATATATTTTATTTAAAAAAAAAAAAAAAAAGCATTTTAACATTAATCAGGTCTCATCTTCATCTTCACTCGCTTCACGCGTTTTACGTTTACGCTTTTTTTGCTTCTCAGCTTTCTTTGATTTCTCTTCTTCATCCAATTTAGCAAATTCTTCGAGCTACAAGAAGAAATTAAAACTTATCAAGCCTTTTCTACTAGCATGGATAAGTCAGTCCGACCAGTACTTGGCAAACTTCTTAAATGTATTTAGCATTTGAGATATGAACATAGCCACCGCAGAGAATGATAAAGTAAATTTTATTTACGTTTTAGGTCATACCAATTTTGGATTCCTTCTAAATAACAGCTTTACATCATCCCCATTTACAATTTTCCTTTTTGCATGTCTGAAATATGGCAAATATGTTCAATATTCCACAAAAAAGCAGCAAAACACTTCATATAAAATTTATACATATATGTTTTTAAATGTTACGAAAACATACCTAGCAAAAGCTTCTAAATCTTCTCCATATAATTCCATTTTTTTCCAGATAAATTCAGTGATTAACTCTTTGGCATCTTTAGTGACAGTAAATGGTCCAATAAGAGTATTATCTTTACCTAATTCATCACAGGTTTTGCTAACTGCATAGTAAGTTGTTAGTTTCAATTTCTGTAATTAGAAAGGTTAATAAGAAATTTTCCAAGGAAATATTTGAAGAGTTTTTTGAGTGATCTACCAAAGGATACACTTTGATCAGCTGAGAAATTCAGAACTACTTGTAAGCCGTATAAAATGTTAAATATTAACGAATTTGGTTTTTCAAAAGAATCACTCGAAAAAAAGATTAGGACGCACTATATCTCATAATTAGATTATGGCAGAAACTTCAAATTCAAACTGAAGTCTTGCTAGGATACACGTATTACTACTGAGTTTTCAATTATTGGTTATTTTAACAGAAATAAATCTCCCTACTGAGGGAAAAGCACTCATCACTTAGTAAATCTACGGTATCCCAGCCTAACAATCCACAAAGGGTCTGCAGAGAGGTGTGTAAAGTATATGGATTTATTGGCATTGCATTAATTTTGGTTTCTTGGTATAAATACTGAAAATTAAGGGAGCCACTATGTATATTATACGTTATAATGGATTTGTATTTGTAGCAGCTCCCCTAAAACTTAATCACGATGTATTTGAGATATGAATATAACCTGTTCATCGTTCATTGCTGCTAATTCTTCGGCCATTTTTTTTTTGTAGTAAGACTTATTTTATTCTAAGTTCAAATCATGTCCATTTAATGTGTTAAGTAACATATAGAAAGTTAGATAGAGAAGCTAGTTGACTTTCAAGATACCGCATGATGCACAATTATAACCTTCTTACATTCTGGAGGTTTGCATACGTCTTGTGTGCAGAAATGTGCGTAACATAACTATCCATACAGGAACACCAGGGAAGCGATGCATATATCGTGTATACATCAGCGCTGTTTGTCAAGACTCGTAACCAAACATGGGAAGGTTTTTTTAGGTTAACTTGTAACAGCGGTTTGCTTCAATGTCAGTGGTGTACGTGTAAATGAAATTTTTATAATAAGATTGATAACTGTTAAATAGGAATCGTAAATTTTCTGCAGCAGGTTAGTTGTAATTTATTTACTTTTTGGTTGTGCTTAAGCGGATTTTTGCCTGTTCCTAGATATGCAGATGTTTGAGTTCAGGAATTGATTTCGGTAGGAGATAGTTTACTCGTTTATTTATTTTCCTCGAAATATTTTTGAAAGTTATAAAATGAGAAATTTATTAGTTCCAAAAAATGAAGTTGATTTGTAACTGTGACATATGCTAAAAAGTAGGAATGCGTAGCATACTTAGGAATTGAGTAAGCACTAAAAAATCTATATTATCGCAGAATATGTTACGAATCCCACTCACAAAATTACAAATGTTCAGAATTAATTCAATATTTAAATGTATTGCCACATAAAATGATAAAAGTTTATTAAGAGTGGCATCATTTGCTCCGTAGTTTTTCAAGAATTTAGTTTATTCCTATTTGAAGAGTTTATTTTTTGTTTTATCAATATCATTCATTTATTTGCTAGAGGCATCTAGGGTATTTTTTGTTATAAATATATCAATCGTTAAACCAGTTGAGTTTTGTAAAGAACTTGTTTAAGCTATCAGTTCCACATAATAGCTATAAAATACAAAATCATAACTATAAAAAAAAAATAATATAATACTGTCCACAAAAATTACATAAATAATGTTTGTTATATATTTTTAAAGCAATAGGTAATAATCTATAGAAAGTAGTATTTATTTAATGAACGTAATGTTAAATGAAAAATTTAGATTGAATTCCAATTTCTCTATGATTTGAGTATTTATTCTAGTAATATTAAAAAGAAAATAGTAATTTACAACATTTTAGCAATCTTAATCGTTTTTTTTATTACAGCAATCTTATTTCTTTGTTCCACTTCATTTCCCAAACTACTTGACAGGTGAAAGCTACTGATTATTGTATTTATATAAACCAAAAAAAAAGTTAATAGAAGTTCTTTGCGGGCTGTTCTCGCATCAGTTGACAACTGAGTATGAAGTTAAATTCTATATTTACCATCTTTATATTTGAAGTTGTCTCAACGTACGCTTGGGATTCAGAAGATCTTGAAGTATTCGATGTGGTAGAGGAAGTTGGTGAGAATTTTTATTCACTACTAGGTGTACCCAAGGTAAGCTATTAAATTTCATAATGTTTTATAACTTTAATAATTTCTTATAAATAAAAACTCTCATAAGTGTTGGAAATTTTCTTTGTGCATAGGATGCCTCAGCTTCAGAAATTAAAAAAGCTTTTCGGAAGCTTTCATTAACAGTTCATCCAGATAAAAATAGTGCTCCTGATGCGGAAATTAAGTTTAGACAGGTATCTTTGAATTTTTAATAACTTCTGAAATTATTTTAACATAATCATATTTTATCTTTTTTCATTCTTTTTTTTTTTCCAAATTTATTATATTTTACCTTCAGCATAAAATAAGGAAAACATTATTGACTCTTCATGAGATTCTAAATTATTCATGAATTTGATATTTTCCATAATTAAATTTTTTCTTTAAGTCTATAAAAGTAAAATTAGAGAACAAGAAAATGTTGGTTGGCTGGGGCCGAAGAAATTTTTTTTTTTCTAACTTTTAACGTTTATTCTATCTAGGTGTTCTTCCTTAGGACCTGTTAAGGAGCGTTAGAGTTAATTGCTATTTAGTTAACATATTAAACATTTAATATTGAATTAACATGGCCAATTGTAACTATTATTTATATTAAAATTAGAAATGTCTTTCTAAAAGCATCGTCTGTCTGACTCAGAGATATTTTCCATGATAGCCTGCTTCATCAGGAGAGTGTACAAACACTCTTTATAAGTGTTTTTTTAGGACCTAAGTAAGTTAAGAAGGAGTTCTCTATTTGACTAAGGCCACATGTTTTCATTTTTAAAAGCACTGTATTTATCGTTCCTTTAAAAATGGAAACATCAATTAGTGGAGATATGCAACTTAAATTATGTTTCGGAGGAAAGATACGCTACTAATTAATCACCCATACTATCTCACTATTTTTAATTGTCGCTCTGGATCAATCACGAAAGACCACCGTGTCATTTGTTTAGTGTAGAGTAATTAATAATAAAAATGAAGTGAATAATTGTAAGATAGTATAAATAACTATATTGCAAAACAGTTAAATTATATAATCACGCTATTTGACCTTCACGTAATATACAATTCACACAAACACACACCATTCACCACAGACTTCCCTGCTTTGCGGGCCCAACCGCAACAACTTCATCTGACTTTTTGTAATTGATTGCTTCATTTTGTGAACATAAACGCTAGATAGATATAAAAATATGATTACGATGATTTTTTAAATAGATAGCTAGCGAAAAGTTTAGATTTTGGCTGTTCACCTTTCAGTTGATAAAGTTTCTTTAGACTGGAAAGAAAAAAGGGTATTCAACATCCGGAACCGATAAAATCAATTTTGTTGGAAAATGTTTAAAAAAAGCTATAGTTATTCATATTTGAGCTGTAATTATACTAAATTTAAAGAGAATTGTTGGAAATTCTTTCGAGAAAATTACAAAACTGAAACATACAGTAGAACACACTACTGGTTAATAGATTTGGACCGAAACCTTCATATCGGATCCTTTGGGAATCTCCAAATAGAATATCAAATTCATTCTTTACAATTTTTTCTCAGATGATCTCAAAACAGATATTTCTAGAAAGAAATACTCAATTTGAGTGTTAAAATGAATACAATTCGTCTCTGAAGAGAGAAAGTAAAAATTTCCATATTTGATCGGTGTATAACTCTTGTTTTATATACTTTTACATATAGTTTTAGGCTTGTTATATTTAAGCATGTTAAAACCTATATTTAAGTTTAGATGTGCGAAAATGGTGTATTTGATTTGTGAAAGGTGAAATGCATATTACGTGATTGTCAAATAACAATTGATTTTGTTTAGCAATATATATATTTTTTTTATACTATCTTATAATTATCCACTTCATTTTTATTATTAATTATTCCACAATAGTCAACAACTGACACAGTGGTCTTTCGTTATATAGTTTGGCTGACAAGAACAAGGTGGTGGTGGGGATTTTATTTGTATACCTGAGCGGCTTTATGTAGAGAACTCTACATCAGAAACACCGAAGCCTGTGCAAATTTGATTTTAAACTAACTGACATACCCGATACCCCTCTAAAATGACGTGAAACACACATTTTTTCACAACGCATTTTAAAAGTGAAAAACGCAAAATGTGACCTTATTCAAGTATTGGCAACTTCCTTGTAACCTAGTTAGGTCTTAACAAAGCACTTCCAAAAACTGTATAAACTTATTTTACTCTGTGCAAGTCTGTATTATCACACTGTTTTGACAAAACGTCCTGATAATAGGCGAACGCCTGAAACCGGTCGATGACCACAAAAAAAAAAAAGCAGGCAATCATTGACAATATCTGTGACTATAATACGCTATTGTTCTTTTTATTTTGCTATGAGATATACAATCTAATTTTCAATTATATATAATTATTCGCTTTTGGAAAAAATATTTTTCAGTTAGCCTCTGTGTATGATATATTGAAAGATGCGAATAAAAGGGCCAAATATAATGATGTATTGGAACATGGCCTGCCAGATTGGAAACAAGCCGTCTACTATTATCGAAGAGTACGAAAGATGGGGTTGGCCGAAATGGCAATTATATTATTTATTATTATTACAATTGGTCAATATCTAGTCGCATGGGCAGCATACTTTGAAAGGAAATATACAATCGTAAGTAATATTAACGTTTAATTATTTATTATTATTTGTTTTTTTAAATAAAAATATCAAATACTGTTTTATCTGGATTCAATGAAATTAAAAAGTTTTATTGACTAATATTTTTATTTTATTTTAGGAAGAAATTGTTAATCTAAAAAGTAAAAAACTACAAAAACGGCAAAAAAAGGGGAAAACAATAGATATGGAAACGTTCAATAAGCTTCCAGAAATAGTGGCTGGTCTTCCAAAACCAAGGTTTTTATTATTTATGTACTGGAACAAACAAAAAAAAAATAAGTCGAACTTGCTTTTTTGCGAATATTATAATTGTTGACAAATTTCCTTCATACTAGTAATTTTTATTATAACGTTTAACTGCTCTTAAAATTATACATAATGTAAGAAATGGTGAACAATACATTCTACCTGTTGCTTCTTAGGTCATAGGGGCTATATAGAGCCCACTCCTCAGTCTCCTTCATTATCAATTCCCCAACAAACTTGAAATAGTTCAACTCGTACATCACAGATCCTCAGAAACATAATTTTTCCATACAAAATATTTTATATAAAAATTATAGAATTAAATATATATGCGCAGTTAGCATTTCAAGTTTAATTGAAAATCCTCTTTGAAGACGTTTTTGAGTAAATCTCAGAAAATGCAGAAATCTATTAGGTAAAGCCGTGTTTGCAGTTTTTCTTGAAACTTACTCATTCCAGCTCAAACTTTTTAGATCAGTTAAAAGTATAGCTTGAATCTAAATTAAAATTATAGCTAAAATCTTAATATAATATTAATTAATGGTATTAATTCGGTATAGGCAGGGATGAGCGCGAGCTCCGGTACTGTCCTCTAGTGGGATTATTACAAAAAAAAAAAAAAAATTCGGTATTAGACATTGTAAATTGTACTGAAACGGCACTTTAGAGTTTAAAGAAAAACATTAAATTTTAGTCGAGAAAATCACGAAAAACTGAAGAAAAAAAGTACAGTCAAACATCATGTTGACAGGTTTTGACCAAAATATTTGTATCATTCTATGGTTCCATTCTTTTCCCACTCACTCTTTCACATGCCCACAAAAGGGAGATACCGAGTATCAATTCGCTAAAAACATTTTTTACTTACCCTTAGGTACTTCTAGGAAGTATTGTATTCTTGTCAAATTTTCTATTTTGAGTATTCACCGGAAATACTCATTTTTAAGGTCCCTTGAGTCCAAAAAAAGTGGTTTATAGAAAATCATCTGAATGCGAGAAGCATTAGCTGAAAAATGAAAAAATCGCAGAAAATTCAAACTTGATATTCCATATGTAGGTATATCACCATGGGATCCGACAATGGGTTATCTGTCACAATTACGCAGCCGGAAGTACCACTTTACTGAATGGTTTTTTTTTTTTCATTTTTTTTTGCAATTTTCTCCAAAATGGCTTCAACAATTTTTTTTTAACTTGTAATTATCAACTACACATACAACTTTTAATTAACACATTTCTCCAAGAAAATACATTTAAGGGCATTTTGGGGGGGAAGTGTGGGTTTTGGTTTTCTTTTCTAAAGTACTATTTTAGTTTATTAAACAATTCTGTCACCTAAATAATATTGATTAGAATTAAATATGTTGCTGAAACTTCGAGTTTGAAGAAAAGTCGGTTGACCGAAAGTGCGTTTTTACTGAAAAATATTTTTCAGTTTTCTACTGTTTTTATTAAAACGGCTCCAACGATTAAGAAATTTTATAAATTGTCTTATTCATCGTTAATACTAACGAAACGGCGTTAACATAACAGTTCGATGGCAAAACCTATATTGATCAATGAAACCGAATTAAAAATAAGTCCTAAAAATACTTTATCTTACAAACTTTTTTATTTTTAGTGTTTCATGCACATTACCATGCCAGATTGTCAAATTAACATGGTTTATGATAGTCGATGCACCACCTTTAACATATAGATGGATAAAACATTACTATCAGGAGAGACAAAGGCGTAAAGAGGAAGAAGCTCAGAAACTGTAAATAATTTTTTTTTTAATACAGTTTTTTTTCCAGATCATAATGCAGTATTATAATTTCCAAAATACGTTGTTTCAGTGAAGAACCAGCTGAAGAGGAGATCGTTCCACACCGTGAACGTGGTCCTCGTAGAAGAAAAGGTTTTACAGTCCCTGAACTACATGGGGATAATAATAGTAAAATTGATACATCCAAACAATTCAGTGAGAAAAAATCCACTGTTGATACTGAAGAGAACTATATGGCTGGTGGTCTTTGGACTGACGATGATTTTGTAGATCTTCTAAGACTTACTAAAAAGTTCCCACCTGGTACTCATGAAAGGTATTTGATACTTAAAGTTTTAACTTACGCTGCAAATATCTGGTAGTTATCAGAACTACAAATTGTACTGAGGTTGTACTTTAGAGGAAAATTTAACGTTTTTCTCTCCCCCCCCCCCAGAACCCCTCAAAAATCAATTTTTCTGGAGAATTGTTTCAAATAAAAGTAATTTGCTTTCAAGTATAAAGATAATATGCGAAGTTGGAGTTGTTTTCGAGGAACTGAAGAAACCATTTTCAGTAGGGTCGCACTATCGGTAGATGGATTTTGCGAACTGTAACGGCAAGAGAGAGAACACAGGCCCGACCGAGAAAAAAAAAAGCCCTCTCTGGTACTCTCTTACTTAAGCAGGCTAGAGTGGCGAACCTGTATATGAGCCAGTGAGAGATCTAGACATCTGTCTATCTATCTATCAGATTCAACCATACATCACATCGTGTCATATCCTCTGCTCCCACCTTTTATTCTATCAGTTTCATTATAAAGTCTAGTGCAGTTAGTGTAAACTTATAGCTGTATTATAACAGTGTCTTTATATCTCGTCTAATTAATCTAACCTAATTTCTCTCCTCATCAACTCCATTATATTTAACTATCAAAACAACTATTAGCCTTATATTCAAATATAGCAATTAGAAATATTAATAATAATAATAATAATAATAATAATAATATATTTGAATTTTAAATAATTAGAACTATATTCTTATAACATCAAGTTAAAATAAAACGTCATATGTTAAGCATATCCAAGTAATTAAATTAACTTAAACTGTAAATATTTAAACTATATTTATTGTTCATGATATTCTATCAATGTTTTTATTAATGTAAACCATTAATTTAACTCTTCTCTCTTTGGCGCAACAGCCCTGAAGGGCCAAGGCATGCCAGACGGCGCTTTGAATGGGGAGTGTGTGGTAAGCACGCCGCAGTTCCCACGCCGTTTCGTTCCGGCCTTCGCTACCTAGGGCGCTACTAACTGTAGCTTCCCACTTTTTATCACGATGCTAGGTGAACACCGACTTTTGCTTTCACGGGAATCGAACCCTGAATTCTCGCACGAAAGACAAGTGCGCTAGCCACTAGACCAACGCGTGAGGACATTAATTTAACTTAAAACTTTTTTTACTTTTTTTTTTTCAATGTTGAGCATCAATTTAACATAGAACTAGAGAAAAAAGGCCCTCTCTGGTACTCTCTCACTTAAGCAGGTTAGAGTAGGGAGCCAGTGAGAGATCTATCTATCAGATTCAACCATGCATCGCATCGTGTCATATCTCTACTCTCACCTTTTATTCTACGAAATCATTACAAGTCCAGTGCAGTTTGTGTAAACTTATAGCTATATTAAAACAGTGTCTTCATATCTCATCTAATTAATCAAACCCAATTTCTCTCCTCATCAACTCCATTATACGAACCTTTATGGTCAGATAGGGCGGTAGGCTAGAGTTTTCTTTTTTGATCTCATCTTTATTGTTTATTATTTTTCTTTTTTAAAAATCTGGTGTGAAACCCTTTCCTTTGCTGCAGTTTACAGTATTATAATTGATAATTTTTCTTTAAACTAAATATTTATTTGTCTCCAGTTTTTATAAGATCAGTGGGAGAATCTAAAACGCATGAGGAAAGCATAACCTCCACCCCCACCCCCATAAACTTCTTTAAATGAACTTTCTTGGGAAAATAAACTTTCCAACAAAAATGATGATAAATCTCTATTTTCATAGTTAATATAATAAATGTTATAAAATCAAATGCGTTGTTATGGAGAAAATCGGAAAAAAAGTGGGCAATCTCCAGTAAAAATGCACTTCCGGTAAACCTGAACAGGCTTTTCATTAAACTCCTTCTATCCTTTACCTTGAATCTTTGGAATCATTTCTGGGCAATTCTAACTTCGTACAATGTTCACTGTGAATCTGTTATTTATTTCTGCAGCGTAACTTAGACTTTCAAAAAGAAAAAATATACTACATGTCCTTTATATTGTTAGGGTATTTTTAGATTCAAAGTGAATAAAATCGATGAAAAACGATTGAATTATGGAATGACATTATAATATCTAAATAATATAAAATAAGGTTTTATAATAATCTAAATATGTTTATATTTGAAGAAATTATTTATATTACATAATTTAAGATGGGAGCGAATAGGCGCTGCAATGAAAAGGCCATCCAATGAAGTTGCACATATGGCGCATCGGATAAAGGATGAAGGTTTTAAACCTGTAATACAACAGGTAAATTTTGTTCCAAAATTAATAATTAATTAATAATTTTATCCTTGCTTTTCTTGTATTAACTAACCGATTTTAAATTCTCAGACGCAGGGGATTGGATTTGTGATCACTAAATTAAGAACTTCTCATTACTTTAGCCATCTTATGTTCTAAATTCCTACTTTATATTTAATTATTCAAAAATTGTTTATGTTCAGTTTCAATTAATAATTACTTACATCCTTACATGGATTTGCCGCGAAGAAGACAAAATAAATTTACTGAAAGCTAGGCTGAAATAAGGAAAAGTTCTTGATTTAATTACCACAAACCCAATCCCCTGCGTCTGAAGATTTAAAAAATAATTTTATGTACAAAAACGGCCACATTTATTTGACATAAATCTGAATATTTTCTGGATCATTATCTTTACGCTCTTACAAATAGCATGGCTGTATTTGTTTCACTCACTTCCAGGCACTATGATCCCGCAAAGACTTGAATTTCCTCAATCATTGAAAGCCATTTAGCTGTTTACGTTTCAACATAGCTCTTCATCTCACGCTCTCTATATCAATTAATAATCTCCGTAATCACTGTTAAAATTCTTACGATGATATCATCCATCACCTGTATTCTAATTTGATTTCACAAAGATTTTATTGGCTGCTTTTCAATTGATTAGAGTGTATAGATTATGAACTTTATTAACAGCCAGATGAATTTATATTTTTAATTTATGATTTTACATTATATTTTATTAAAAAACCCAACGTTTCAACACTTCACGTGTTCTTATCAAGGGTTACAATCACTGTATCTGAAATTACAAAGGAAGATTTTTATAATATTATGAGGAAAAATACATTATTACTGATTAAAAGTCCACAGATTTATACCAACCTTAGTGATTCTAATATTTTTTTATTATTTTTTTTTATTTTATATTTGTTATTATATATATGCTTTTTAAGAAGGCATATATACAATAATCAGCATATAGCAGAGCATAAATATAATAATAAATAAAAAAAAAAAAGAAATATTGGAATCACTAAGGTTGGTGCAAATCTGTGGACATTTAATCAGTAATAATGTATTTTTCCTCATAATATTATAAAAATCTTCCTTTGTAATTTCAGATACAGTGATTGTAACCCTTGATAAGAACACGTGAAGTGTTGAAACGTTGGGTTTTTTAAAAAAATATAATGTAAAATCATAAATTAAGAATATAAATTCATCTGGCTGTTAATAAGGTTCATAATTTATACACTCTAATCTAATTTGATTGTTGTAATAAATGAAGGAAAAATGATTCTCATTATTTAATTTTCAGTCGGAAGAAAGTGAAATTAAAGAAGAAGAACCCAAAAAGGTTAAAACGAAAGGTGGTAAAATTTGTGAAGAAGCTGAAGAAAGTATTTGGACACAAGCTCAACAGAAAGCTTTTGAACAAGCTTTAGCTACACATCCAAAAGGATCTGCCACGGATAGATGGGAAAAAATTGCTAAATGTGTACCTGGTAAGACAAGGGTAAGTTATTTCCTTATTATTTATTTTTTGTTCCATATAGTTTAAGAGGAAACAATTACTCTGTTGAAGATTATAAAAAAAAAAAAAAAAAAAAAGGATATTTCGCAATAGGTTTTTTTTTTAAGGGGTAGGGCAGTGTTCTCTCGATATAGACAGCACTGCTGGACGCGTATTCACGATATCCACGTGGGAGTCCAGCCCGCTACCACTTAATCATTTCTTTCCGTACTTCACAGAAACCCGAAATGTTGAATTGAAAGCTGTTGAGGTTGGGTTCGCATAGCTGGAAAGTAACATAGATATTCTCCATGATAGCCTGCTTTATTTTGTGGCCCTAGACCGGTTTTGGACGTTCACCTATCATCAGAATGTCTTGATAAATAATAAAAAAGACTTGCGCAAAGCAACTGTTTCGATAATGTTTTGCATTGACTTAACTAGACTAGAATGAGATTCTATATACCGTTTAGACGGTAGTATGTTGTTTCCATTAAAACGCAATATATTTTTGGTTTTTGAAAAATAGAATTCCAGTAAGTGGAAATATAAAATTTAAATTTCTTTGTGGAGTTAATTTACATTTGGTATTTTATCTGTCTTAGCTAGAGCATGCATATTCATTTGGTGCGTGACCGGTTTCGGATTTTCATCCATCGTCAGAGCAATGAATAGGCTCCGCAACCGGTCAGGAACGATACAAATATACATGCTACGACGGATAAAATACTAGATGTTATCCAGCATTGAGGACTCATCCACATATTCATCAAAGTTACATTTCTTTATTATTTAGATAATTATTTATATTTCTTATTTTGTATGTTATTCTTGCCTAGAGAACCAATATTTAATTTTGAGCGATTAGTGCGTCAATTTTTGACATGACGTATTATGGAATAATTAATAAAATAGCGTATGTGAATATCTGTAGATAGCATGGTTAATATTTAATTGTTTTACAGTATATTTATACCACTTTATGATGGTTTATTTTTATTAATTCTTCCATAATGTGTCAACATATTGCGTAGTCTGTCAGTATATATTTGGCCTGCCATCAATGCAATGCGCAGATAAGTGAATGTATATATAGGGCGTGTTAGAGTTCACCGGTAGAGGCATAAAATATCTATATATATATCCAACCCATATGGTCGCTCTTCCAGGTTGCCTTTGTAGCTCTCCCATTCATATCTAGAAATATTAACAGCATTTACTCATGACAGAGGAAGAAATATCCATCCATCTTATTACAGATTGCTTGGTTTATGGGGAAATTAGGTTGAGGATCTATGGTCGGATTAGGATGTCTTTAGAAGAGCCAAGGCTAATTTTTTCTTTAGGATAATGATCCGATTTCTTCGACGACTGCAATGAATCTCAGATGGGTTAGACCAGAGTCTGAATTTTGGTTCTAGTCTCGATTTGTTGTTGTTTTTCTTTGGGATAGCTATATGGCCCAATGAGGCTTTGGATAGCGTACGGGTTAGTCCCCTCCCGTATATTATTATTATACTCTCATAATTAGTTGTATTTGTTATTAATTTTACTCATTTTTTGTTTTGTTTTATATAATTCCCATAATTTAGGAGGAATGTATGTTACGGTTTAAGAATATCGCCGCTTATATAAAGAAGAAAAAGGAAACGGCAAGTAATGAAAAATGTAATCCTGAAGCAACAATAAATGAAGAGACTACATAACATTTATAAAATTTAAATCTTTATTAAAAAAAAAACATTGTTTTCTTTATTATATATAATATATATATAATGTGTTAATGAATTTCTTTAATGGGGGAACATTAGCAAAAAAAAAATAAAAAAATTTGTCAGAATATAAACTGGCTTCTGTACATAAATAGGTTACTTAAAAGTATTTCGAACTTGTGAACTGAGAATTATATTATATATAAATAATGATGTTAAAATAAATTGTATTTATTTATTTATTTTTTATTCTACTATGTGTATGATTTTTTTTTTTTTTTTTTTTTAACCAAATAATAGTGATTTTCGAAAAATAAATATTAAAAACATATTATTGAAATAAAGATAATGATTATAAACACTTTATCTTCAGTTTATCTTTTAAAACTAAAAATAAAAATGGTTGTATATTAGTTAAATAATAATAAATGTTCATTTTAATTTCATAAAATTGTTCACCATTTAAAGAGGAAGGTGGTAATTAATTTCGTGAAATTCTTCTCGAGTTTTCCTGTCTTTGAATTTCTTATCGGTGTTATTCATAGTGCCTCCCTACAAGCTTCTAAGGCAGTTTTGATGGCGTTTTCCAGGGTTCCGATCTTGAAATTATCTATGTGTGCGTCCAAATTGATTTCAATTATTAATGAGGTTTTGATTCGAAAGAAACCGTATGAGTATCTAGTATCCTAGAAGACTTTTTACCATTTTTGTATTCTATTAAGATTTTTTTTTGTGAATTCATCATTCTAGTTTGAGTCCAGAAATTGGGTTAAACTCTTCATTTCTGCGGGTGGGGGTTGGGGAATAAGCCTACAGTAATTTAGCAATGATATTCAGATACCTAGAATCTATTTTTTTTTTTTTTGGATTGAATAATTTGTCAAAATTGTTACTTTATAGATAAATAATGAAGGTTCAAACAACTCATTTGGGCGAATCTAAACTAACACAGAATTCTGAAATTGGCTCAGCTTGTCTTCTTTTTTTTTTAATTACCCCTGACCAAGACACTAGTACATGAATAGTCTGGAAGCGGTGGTAAAAAATATTACTTATATTGTAGGTCTTCACGCTTGGTCATAACAAAAACTCTCATTTCATGCCATTTATCCCTCCCCGTCGCCGCCGCCGCCGCCTCCGATAGGAGGCAACTCCATCCAGAAATATTAACAATGTCGAAATTATTACAATTTTTTTTTTCTCATTTACTGTCAAGCCTTATTGACTGTATGAGAAATAATATGAGAATGCTTGCAACAGATTACTTATTTCTGGTATTTTATCCGTCGTAACATGCAGATTTCTAATATTTCCGACAGGTATCGGATGTTCATCTATCGAATACTCTGACGATAGAATGAAAATCTGAAACCGGTCAGGAATTTTAGAAATAAACCTGTTTTGACGGATAAAATTACCAGATGTTATCCTCCAGCATTGCCATACCCATCCATAACATATTCAAAGTTACTTATTGTTTTATATTAGTGAAATTTCTTTATGTTTATAAGAATTTGTCAATGATTAGCTTCAGAACCAAAAGTATTTCCATATCTGTAGGTTGTTTATTGCCAAAACAAGAGCTCAAAGCCATGTCTACCATATCATTACTTTCTCCTACTCATACTACCTTCCAATTTACATTTTATAACTTTTTTTATTAAAAAAAAAAATCCTTGTTATTGTATTCTTATAATCAATGCTTATACAGATTTATTTTTTCACAAACATTACTATTATACTTTGAGCTGTAAAAAATATTTTACTTTGTTTTAATGTTAGAATTGGGTAGTTGTTTTTATTTCTTAAATGATTGTAAAATATGTTATAATAAAAGTTATTACTTAGTTTTTTATTTTTAGTTTATTATAAATTAGTAAGGAAATATTGTTTATTCTAACTACCTTGATAACCACAATTAGCATGTATGTACATGTTTTTTTTTTTTATCCTCAAAATAAATGTATATACTTAAATCAATTAAATTTTATATTTATATGAAAGAATGTAATGAATTACAGCCAGAATCTATTACAAGGACGCCTAGATGGAGAAAAAGAAATCTCTTAATAGAATTTCACACAAGGAAGCTGCAAAATTATTCTTTCGTGGATATTCTAATACATTTGGAAATCTTATTTAGAAACACAGATTATTCTACAAGGGTGGAGGTGATTGACGGATACCTACATATATTATTATTATTATACCGGGTGCCTGATAGCGTGGGACCTAAGCTTATATGGCTTTATCTTTATGGCCATCTAACCAGGGTCCCATGCCCACCCCTCTCCTCCAATAGCACTCTGATTCTATCAAGGGCTACGCTGCCCCCAATATCGAAGAAGCATCCCAGCGCGTACTCTTTGGACTCCAACCTATCTACATATATGCTTCCGGATTAGAGCGCATACTCTTCTAATTACTGGATATGGTAATAAATTTGAAAATTTAGAAAAATATCGAATAAACATGCACTAAGTAGAGCATTAATTAAAAAAAAAAAAAATGCAGGAGCTATGAGAACCACAGCCCTGTATTATTGTTTGCTTTTCATGTAAATTTTTGCGTCGACTTATTTCTATTCCTCACGCATATACGGCTGTGGTTCTCCGCTACGGGCTTCATTTTTTTTTTTGAATTTTGTTTTTCCAATTTTTTGCGCATTTGACATATTAGGGAATTTTTATATTGCTTATATTTTTAATTTCTTTCAGTATTTTTATATAGTACTAGAGAAAGCGACTATAACATTATTAATATAGTTGATATGCACTCTAATCCGAAAACTTCTCCTTTTATAGATGTTATTCATACCCACCCCTGTCAAACCTGAATGCTCCCATCTCAACCTCCTCCCACATTATTCTCCCTTGGTGTGACGGTTTTATATGTCGCTTTCCGTGGTTCGGTTTTGGCCGAATCGGTCCCGCAATAAACATTTTCAATGCTAAAACAAAAGTTCCACACTGCCGTAGGATCTCCAAATTGTTGTACTTTAAATTAAAATGCACACTTACACTTTTATATAAATTAACGGAATCTTAACTTTTTCGTTGGAGTCTCTTAATCTTCTCAAAAGACGCAATGTTATCCTTAAGACACTGATATTTCGTAGCAATATTCTACAACGGTGGCCAGATTAAAGACAGAATTTGTCGTTAACAAGCCTTTCAAAACTTCAACTTATGTCCTTAATTATGACATTCATTTTTACTTAACAATGTTCTTTAAATTTAGATCGATGTAACCCAATGGTTCTGCAAGAAAGAAAAGTTGAAATCAGGGCCCGCTCTAGGGGCGGGCAACCCGGACATTTGTCCGGGGTGGCATTTTGGCTGTAAGTGTGGGAAAAATATTTTTGTGTTAAATACACAAATTTCACTAATCTATTTTTTCGTTCGCTAAAAATTTATAGTGCGTAGCGTATTTATATTGTTTATGCCTTAAGGCTAAAAATATTTACACAATTATTGAATAATTATCACAGAATTTGTAAAGGACGATGCTTGAACTTGTTTGAACAAGCATATAGTTACAGTTTGAAATAAAATTATTAAAAATAAATGAATCATTATCCAAATGTTCAAACTATTTCAAAGACATGAGCAGCAAACAGGGATTTGACCAATTACAATTGTATGCACCATAAATACAATCATTCACGTGGCTTAAATAATATTCAAATTAAATAATAAAACAAATATTAGTAACATGCTGGTAATTATAAATAGTAACTCTTGTCATAACATTAAACAAGATATAAGCTCAAGTTATGTAATTTCACTTGAAATAAGTAAAAGGTCTTGTTTAATTATTCAGTTGTTTTGTTGTCTTCCAGATACTTTCTTCCAGAATTAAATCGCTCACAAATTATAATACATTGTGAATTATTGAACCCTATGACAACCAAACTGTTTACTACAAATGTTTTCCATTATACATATGAATTTAATAGTGTACTTCAAGAAGTTGTATCACAGGGTTATCGGGGTGAGTAATTATCATTATTATTATTTTTTTGGGGCCTTGAACTAGTTCACTATATTCGATCGTGTCCAATTGATATTTATTCTTAATGTTGCTCTTAAATCTGCCACGTCAAGTCCCCAATAGTTTCGTTCACTGGAAGTTGAATGATGGCAAGTGAAAACAAATATTTTTAATAAATCTGAAGATTACTGAAGATTTTATCGATATAAAGCAGCTCACCTCTGAAGATATGCTATAGAATACTTGTGAAGCTTTTGGATGGTTCTGACATTCCTTTTAACTGGGTGGCTCTTGTGAGAAAAATGCTTTATTCTATAGCAGCGCAGGACATCTGGGAGGCGCAGCATGCGCTCGTGGTCTCTAATAACTTAAAAAATCGTTCTCTAAACTGACGTCAATGAAGTACTCAACTCTTCATATAACATCCATTGTAGATTGATATGTCCAGTTCATGTGTAAATATTAGGTGCAATATCATTAAAAGCAGAGTGATAGCTCAAATTAGAGTAGCTAGTGATCGTCACTCCAGGATTGGAATAGCCCCTTTATTTGATCCTAAAAGAGTTGCTTTACTTGTGCGGAGGGCAACAATAATAATATGCACTTTATTTTGGAATGCCATTATTATAAATGTTTGAGAAGGAGGTTGTTCAATAGGTATTTACCTCCACACAGTTCTTATGTTTTTGCTAACTCACTAGATATAGAAAATAATGAAAAGTTAAACCATTTATTTTATTTTATCTCTGAGGCTTTCGAGGAAATCGTATACATAGGTTTGTACAGGTATTATTTAATACCTACGAGGAGATCCCTTAAACTCCTTCCCTAAAATAATTTGTATAAATGAAAAGTCTATTTAAATTATTGTTACTATCTACTTTATTGATCAAGTATTTAGTATTATTTTATTACTTTGAAGATTAAGCTGTAATGTTTATCACGTTTCTTCTTGTGATGTTTGTATTTTTTGTTCAGCTTTCAGCAGAGGTCGGTCTCTTGCTATAGAAATGTATAGTTTCTTTAGGCAATAAATAAATAAATATTGAATGAAATTTCTCACGAAATGTTTCAAGCAATTGGACCAGCCATTTCAAGAGATTTTGAAGCTGCTTTGAAAAATATATCAAATACAATATTCAATCAAATACCAACAAATGAAATTAACCCGTAAATTTTATTGACAAGATTTAGATAAAAGTTCTTGAACTGTATATTGGTAGTTACATATAAATGCTTATAAAAATAATGATTATATAATAATTTGAATCTATCCTTCAATAGTCTTAAATTTCTCATTTTAACATTGTATCTACGTTATTACATAAGATAATATCAATATTCGCAGCCTTCTATAGCTTCTAACTGTAAAACAAATGTAAAAAATTCTGAACCTCTCATCAAAAAGAAAGGAGGGAAAGATATCATGTCAAGCATTATTCCAGAAATATATCTTGGCAAATAATATGCCAAGAATTATCTTAATAGCTGGCGCAAGAAATATAATGTAGAAAAAAGATAAATAAATATTTGAATTTTATTAATATATTCATTTATTTCTAGTTTAAAAAAAGAAGTTTACGCTTTTTTTTTAATTATAATGTATGTCTTAAGTAATTTCTTCGGTTTTATGATTTTCTCCATAAAAACACCGCAGAATTTTATTAAATTAGGGGTACTAACTATAAAATTTGTCGATTACAAATTTGAAAACTGGAGTAACAAAAACTTGTGTGAATGTTTCACACCAGATTTTTTTTGTTTTCTAATTAATACAGCAACTAATTAAAATTAGTATATTTGTAGTTATAAATATGGCCACCAGATAACAACACCTACTAAGAAATCAATTTTACTTATGGTTATATAGTTTGCCACTAGGTGTCACTACTTCCAAAGTTTTTTTTGGGATTCCATTGCGCTAACCACTTCCTTAAACTATTGATAAATGGTTCACATCACAGGATGGCGCTGTGATCGGATGGCAAATTTTGGAACTACAACTCTGTACAATTGTACGATTCTGAAAGCTTATGCTTCCTAGCGGCAATTATTTGTACTACTACAAATTCTAGATTAAGTAAGTGCTGTTATCTGGCGGTTAATTCAGAAACGTTAATTTTATTCGTTTTTAACTATTTTTCCTTTTTTATTTCAACTAAAATGTAAAATTTGAATTTTGTTTGTTTTTTGTATAAGAACAATCCTAATCTTTTAGTATAAACTTCATCTAGAACAATTAATTACATTCTTAAAGCAATTAGAAAAACAAATTTAATATTTGTTCCTTAGCTAATTATTCAATTATTTGTTAAATTGCTAATTGCTAACTGTTTGCTAATTGTGACTTTAAAATTAATTAAGTTATTTTCTCTCTTATTAAGTTACTATTTATTATATTTAATACCGATTTAAAGTATTTTTCCAAATAATTGTGAAGGGTGTTCTATCCTGCGACTTAAATTGTCCTGCAAATTGCCGTCTCAATCACTGCTATTCGATTCATAGAGAACTTTCTATCCTACAATGCAACCTTATTTAGGTAAATAGTGTAATCCTAACCTCCTTTATTTATTTGTAATACATGTCCACTAACCGTTTATTTGCAAATGAATTATACAATAAAGGAATGAAGAGTGATAGTTTTATACCAGATTTCTTTTTCCTAAATCGCGGCAGTAGATTAAATAAATTTAGGGATGTAAAATCTAGATTAGAGAGAAAATGCAGACTTTGTTAACAGAGCATCATTTTGATTAAGAACATAATTTTTTTCTTGTACAAAATCTATTTGAATCTTATTTTTCGCATTATTTGTTTGTATCAAAAGTTTTATTTTCGGGACTTCATCAGTCATCAGTTAGTTTAGCGGTACTTTAGAGAAAAGCATATTGTTAATCAGTTATTTTAGTGATACTTTAGAGAAAAGGATATTGTAATTTTTCCCTCAGAAAAATGTGGCCAATAAAAGTGTTAAGAATTTAGTGTAGATAGTATTCAGCGTTTAAAGAAAATTGTTGCAGCCAATTTCGAAAAAATCACGAAAAAGTGAAAAAAAACAACATTTAGTAAATTCGCACTGTCATATGGATTTTGCCGTCTGTGCAATGCAAAAGGTAAATTCTGGCAAATTGAATTAATTAACTGGTTTTGTTCTTAATTTGTTTGCAAAGTTAATTTTTGCACTTCTGTAACTAGTTACAGCGCCCGCTCTAGCGGTTACGTCGCCCCTTCATATATATACAAATCTGAGATTGATCTCTGCTGAAAGCTGAACAAAAAATACAAACATTACAAGAAGAAACGTGATAAACATTACAGCTTAATCTTCAAGTAATAAAATAATACTAAATACTCGATCAATAAAGTAAATAGTAACAATAATTTAAATAGACTTTTCATTTATACAAATTATTTTAGGGAAGGAGTTTGAGGGATCTCCTCGTAGGTATTAAATAATACCTTTACAAACCTATGTATACGATTTCCTCGAAAGCCTCAGAGATAAAATAAAATAAATGGTTTAACTTTTCATTATTTTCTATAAGTGAGTTAGCAAAAACATAAGAACTGTGTGGAGGTAAATACCTATTTAACAACCTCCTTCTCAAACATTTATAATAATGGCATTTCAGAATAAAGAGCATATTATCATTGTTGCCCTCCGCACAAGTAAAGCAACTCTTTTAGGATCAAATAAAGGGGCTATTCCAATCCTGGAGTGACGATCACTAGCTACTCTAATTTGAGCTATCACCCTGCTTTTAATGATATTACACCTAATATTTACATATGAACTACCATTAGCCAAGGGACAAATCAATCTATAGTGGATGTTATATGAAGAGTTAAGTACTTCATTGATTTAGAGAAAGATTTTTTAAGTTATTAGAGACCACGACCGCATGCTGCGCCTACCAGATGTCCTGCGCTCCTGGTTTCCACCATTTCTCTCACAAGAGTCACCCAGTTAAAAGGAATGTCAGGACCATCCAAAAGCTTCACAAGTCTTCTATAGCTGATCTTCAGAGGTGAGCTGCTTTATATCGATTAAATCTTCAGCCAGAAATTTATAGATTTATTAAAAATATTTGTTTTCACTTGCCATCATTCAACTTCTAGTGAATGAAAACTAATGGGGACTTGACGTGGCAGATTTAAGAGCAACATTAAGAATATCAATTGGACACGATCGACTATAGTGAAGTAGTTCAAGGCCCAATTTTTTAACTGATCCCAAACTTCTAACCAGATTTAATTCTGGATGAAAGTATATGGAATACAACAAAACAACTGAATAATTAAACAAGACTTTTTACTTATTTCAAGTGAAATTACATAACTTGAGCTTATATCTTGTTTAATGTTATGACAAGAGTTACTATTTATAATTACCAGCATGTTATAATATTTGTTTTATTATTTAATGTTTTTATTTATTTACAAATCATAATATGGGCCAGCCCACCAAGAGCTTTACACATAGAGATTAGAGGTAAAATACTGTAACGTTGCCAGTGGTGCCATCTAGGAGAGAAGACAGGTACCTAAGGTTCTCTTAGTGGCTGCAGGAAGCGCTGGCGGCGCTCTAGATTTCCCTGGAACATTAGAGAACATTCTGGAAGGTTCGCTACCGGTATAAATAGAGGGACCACAGAGAGTTGAGAGAGTTCCTAGTTACAAACGAAGTTATTAGTTTGTGAAAAGTGTACAAAAGTGAACAAAATGAACTTTTGTGGTTTAAACTGTGAAATAATTATTATTAAGCGTTGTATTTAATAATTTATTGTGTATAGCAATAAATTGGTGTTTTCTTTATTGAAGTTTAGAGTATTTTATCTATACGAACCCACTTAAAACTAGTTGCAGTAGCTAATTTAGAAAGAAAAACGTTACAATTCGTTATTTCATAAATCTTGGTAGAGTCGCGGTTTCAGTCTTCTAGAGTGAGTAGGCTCCCATATATTGTAGTGTATTATTTAATGTGAATATTATTTATGCAACCTGAATGATTGTATTTATGGTAAATAAATTGTAATTGGGCAACTTGCATCTGTGCAAATCCTGTTTGCTGCTCATGTCTTTGAAATAGTTTGAACATTTGGATAATGATTCATTTATTTTTAATAATTTTATTTCAAAATGTAACTACATTGTAGTCCAGAAGACAATTTCAATAACATTAAAGGAACTCAAATAACATTTTGCTCAAATAACGCCATAAATTCTGCAAAACCCCCTAAAAGGAGTTTTTCCGGAAAAACCTTTTCATAAAAGTTCTAGAAATTTATCTGTGTAGTTCTAGAACCTTTTCTGCAAAGTTACACATCCGGTTAACTGAGTTTCTTCAAATTTGGAATTCTAGCCAATATTTCTAAAGGATATCAATATTATATAGGTGATGATAGTACCATATATTGTAAGCAAGTGATACTTTAGTAGGAAATAGGAAAGAAGTATAACGCTACTTTTAACTCAGAACTACCACAGAAAATTTCCCGGGACATTGTAATAAAAGTGATGGGATTTAAAAGGATGTATATCTGATTTTTCATCGAGATTTTTCGTTTTATAAAAAATTCTGTTCACACCCACACACACAGACAATTATTTGCTAAGATCAATTTTGTCCAACTCGAGGAATCTCAAAATACGTATTCCTGGTGAACGAAACACAATCTCGAAACTTTAACACGATCGCAACACTTCTTGTTACTAGGAATAAGAAAAAGTAAACATTGTCCATTAGAATTATGATGATTGCAGTAAAACCGTTGTCATGTAATTGTTTTATACCATAGTTTTGCACATGGTAAATCCACATTCACTTTGGATTCCTTTACTTTCAGATATTTCAAATTATTATTCTTGTTATGTTGTAACTTCTGCAAGAATAATTATTAATTTTGCCTGAATTAAGCTATTGATTATTATTAGTACTCTTTTTTACAGGTAATGAGGAAGCAATTAATTATCAATGTAATTGATTATTTTAACTAGTGCGTTAAAAAGTACAATCCATGGATATTCCAAATCCCGCCCAGAACTAGTAATGCGTTCTTCTATTCTGCGATTATCACATTTTAAACTGTGTCCAGTGTCCAGTGTAATGAAGAGAAAAAAAGAAGACATCGAAGAATATGTAACGATAAG